>SNQJ01S0029564.1:21385-35056 GCA_010110895.2 Picea sitchensis | reverse complement strand
CAAATCAATCACTACAACAATACAATACCCTACCATGTCTCTAGCATTGTCATGTAATATATTTTTTCAAAAAAAAATCAAGTTTTCACAAACCAATAGACGACACTTCCGGACTTTACATTGTGTTTGTGTTGCCATACTTGTAATTAGAATCATTAATTTCAATGTGATCCCTTGTGAATCCTCATTTTCACATTGATATATGTGTCTTTGAAGTGTAATCGACATCATCATTGTATTGAACATATAAAAAACCAAGTTACAGTTGATTGCATCATTACTACCTTGCAAGTATGTTAGTTGTGTGGTCTTAGTGTCATTGTAGCGACATGTGCATCAAACTAGCATCGAATCAACATCATTCTTATCTATGTAAGAAATGTATGGGTGTCAGGATGCAAATGCTCATGATTCATTTGTGTCTAGTTCGCATCAAATTTGCATTCATTGTTGTTAACATTGCATCGATTGGTGTCAATGTTGCATCATATTGGTATTAATGTGTTATTAACCAACACCTTGAGAATGATAAAAAAAATCAATGAATAATAGTCCACTTCAAGGGGGAAACCTCCATTTAAAATATATTCAATGTACAAAATGAGATGATATGATCCTAAGACTAGGTCTCCTTGGTATATATATAGGATACAAATGGTACAATTATAATGAAAGGGTACAATGAAGGGTTCTAGCCTATGTACATATATGACACTAGAAATTGAATAATTCAATATATATGGCTTCATAAGGGGTTTTATACTTAACATGGGGATTTTTCTAGGGCTTAACATGCCCCTCCCCTTTAAACAATTGTTGTCCTCAACACTTGAATAACTGATGGTGTTTTTGCATGAAGAACCCATCTTCCCATGTCACCTCTTCCACTAGTAGGTACTTCCATCTGATGAGGTAATCGATAATTTCTTGATTTCACAGCCGCTTAATCCTTGTTTCAAGGATCCTTTCTAGTTCTATTATTATTCTCCCTTATTCGTTAATCTCTAGTAAAAAAAATTGGATTGGGATCTTGTCACCGATTACCTTCTTTAAGAAAGAAACATGGAAGACTGGATATACATGTGACGATGGAGGAAAATCCAATTTGTAATCCATACTCCCAATCCTCTGCAACACCTTATAGGGGACATAATATTTGGGTGCTAATTTATTGTCCTTATTTTTTTGCTTGAGGAACATCTTTTCATATGGTTGTAGCCTCAAAATTACCCAATCCCCCACTTCAAATTCCCTTTCACTACAATGTTGATATGCTTGTTGTTTCATCCTATTTTGTGCCATAACCATGTTGTCCTTCAATAGTTTTAGAAACTGTTGTTGGTTCCCTATGTTGTCCTCCACTGCTTGAACCTTTGTAGTTTCTTTCAAGGGTGATGTGATGGATGGAGGATGATATCCATAAAGTGCTATAAATGGGGACATTTTTTATGATCTCCATAATGTCCAATATCCTTCTGATTATTGCTAATGCCTTGTTGGTCATGCATGGGGCTAGCGTGCAGAAAAAGGATTCATATAATGGGGCCAAGAAGTGGTCACATATCATGTGGTACTTTGTCATATACTAGTTCTCCCATAGCACTTTGCAGTAGATGTGGATGGTCGAGTTTGTCGGCTACCATGCCCATCCCATCTTAGGATATTGGTGTGCCTCGCAAATGATATCCAGAAGGTATGAGAACATGTGAAAATCTGGAAATGTTCTCGGCTCAACTTCATTGATGGTTGTGACAAATTCTATTAAGTTTGTTGACAAGATGTCAACTCAGTTGAATGATAACCCTTCATCTTCACAGTAGTAGATTAAGGGCATATATGATAGAGGAAATTTGGAAGCATCTAGCTCTCCGTACAATCTGTAGAGCATAGCCATGATGTACTGATATGGATTCCTTAATGCGGTGGTAGGGTACTTGTTGGTCGATCTATGTTTGAATGATTTATCTGGTTTCTACCAGATTCGAAACAAGTCTTTTGTTATGCGCTTGAATCCACCAAGAAGTTTGTCATCTAACTTCCGGGTTCCTTTCTTTAGATGGTAACATTTTGCTAGATCTACGAGCTGGAATGAAGCTACGGGATCTCCCCTAACGTTGCATATGTACTTGTTCTCCAATTCTATGTGCTTTAGAATCCAAGCAATGGCATCTACACGGGGAAATACCGCAACTCGGGTTGCTACTCCGATACATAACGAAGTGTTTCATGTAAAGTTCTCAGTCACACCGCCGAATTTTGGATAAGTTCTCTTGTTAAACCGAAGGTGATCATGTTAAATCTTTCAAGGAACACCGATGATGATGAAGCAAAGTCCTTTGGTGAAGACCGAAGGAAATCTTGTAAAGTCTCGCGGTAACTATCAGTGAAGATCCTGTAAAGTGTTCCGGTGAAGGTCGACGGTGATTATGTTAAGTCTTTCAGTGAGACTTGTTAGCGTCGGAAGTCACCCCTGGATTGCTTGCAGGAGCAGAGCCCAACGCCCATCAATTTTTATTGTCACGATTTAATAAATGGGGGTGGTCGAATGGAAAGAGACCCAGGAAAGAAACATTGACACAGGAACCAGGGTCTGGCATGTAGAAAGCAAGGGAGTTCTTGATCCAACTTTCGTCAGTAAGTTGATTAAAGGGTAGTAGATGGAAGACTTGTGAGAAGGGTGAGCAAGACTGCCTCGGGCAACAGGCCTTCGGAATCTTGAAGAAGAAAAACTCAGAAGCCAAGATCCTCTTGGTCCAGAGTTTCAAGGAGCTGAAGGGTGACTCGATTAGATCCTCCAATTCCAAGCCATTCTAGCGCTGAGAAAACACAAGAACTGATTAGAAACGTTGCGACTGTTGCAGTGATCCAGCCTACATCATCCTACAACAGTGCAACTCGACTGGATCCTCCAATTCCGAGTTGTTCTAACACAGTAAACAAAGAGATGGAAAAAGAGCCCGACATCCATAAAGTAAGAAGTCTCAAATGACTTATACATTAACCAGAGCGACCAGCGCTGCAACAAAACTTTACAATCGGGAGCCTAGCTCAACCATCCATCCCTACAAAAATGGCGAAAATGCATACATATACTCAAAAACGACAACAACGGCAAAAACAAGACGTTGCATTGAAGAATTGCATATGCATGGCTTCTGACAGCCTGCCCATGCAGACTCAGGATGATCGTGCGCCTATGACATATGCCATCAGATTTTGGATTGTCCTTCTGCAGGTGAGTCGATGTGAATTAGTCCTTTGCTGGACCTTCCTTTTATGGCGGAGTTGATGTTCAACTACCAGCAACTGCCGCGATAACTGCTTTTTGGGATCGGGGACGGCCTCGGTCAACTCTGCCCTTTGGGACGTGGGGGTTAAAGGCGTGAACACTATGGAGGTGACTGAGAAGAAACGGGAGTTGTGACATCACCTGAGGAATGTCACGTGGTTTGAATAGGACAGAGGAGGAAAGAGCATGGAGTGCGGGAGTACAGGAGGAGCTGACTGGGAGTGAGAGGGACACATGGCAAGAGACGAGAGGACGACGAGCTGAGGCGGTGTCATGCGGATGGAGAGAGGGAAGTTGGATAGATGACAGGGGAAGAGGGAGGCGGTAGGTGGAGAACAGGTAGCAACGGGGAGGACGATACCAAAGGTGACACGACAGGCAAGGGACCCCNAACACTAGAAATTGAATAATTCAATATGTAGGGCTTCATAAGGGGTTTTATACTTAACATGGGGATTTTTCTAGGGATTGACATGCCCCTCCCCTTTAAACAATTGTTGTCCTCAACACTTGAATAACTGTGGGTGTTTTTGCATGAAGAACCCATCTTCCCATGTCACCTCTTCCACTAGTAGGTACTTCCATCTGATGAGGTAATCAATAATTGCTCGATTTCACAGCCGCTTAATCCTTGTTTCAAGGATCGTTTCTAGTTCTATTATGATTCTCCCTTATTTGTTAATCTCTAGTAAAAAAATTTGGATTGGGATCTTGTCACCAATTACCTTCTTTAAGCAAGAAACATGGAAGACTGGATGTACATGTGACGATGGAGGAAAATCCAATTTGTAATCCATACTCCCAATCCTTTGCAACACCTTATAGGGGCCATAATATTTGGGTGCTAATTTATTGTCCTTATTTTGTTGCTTGAGGAACGTTTTTTCATATGGTTGTAGCCTCAAAATTACCCAATCCCCCACTTCAAATTCCCTTTCACTGCAATGTTGATATGCTTGTTGTTTCATCCTATTTTGTGCCATAACCATGTTGTCCTTCAATAGTTTTAGAAACTGTTGTTGGTTCCCTATATTGTCCTCCACTGCTTGAACCTTTGTAGTCTCTTTCAAGGGTGATGTGATGGATGGAGGATGATATCCATAAAGTTCTATAAATGGGGACATTTTTTATGATCTCCATAATGTCCCATATCCTTCTGATTATTGCTAATGCCTTGTTGGTCATGCATGGGGCTAGCGTGCAGAAAAAAGATTCATATAATGGGGCCAAGAAGCGGTCACATATCATGTGATACTTTGTCATATAATAGTTCTCCCATAACACTTTGCAGTAGATGTGGATGGTCGAGTTTGTTGGCTACCATGCCCATCCCATCTTAGGATATTGGTGTGCCTCGCAAATGATATCCAGAAGGTATGAGAACATGTGAAAATATGGAAATGTTCTCGGCTCAACTTCATTGATGGCTATGACAAATTCTATTAAGTTTGTTGACAAGATGTCAGCTCAGTTGAATGATAACCCTTCATCTTCACAGTAGTAGATTAGGGGCATATATGATAGAGGAAATTTGGAAGCATCTAGCTCTCTGTACAATCTGTAGAGCATAGCCATGATGTACTGATATGGATTCCTTAATGCGGTGGTAGGGTACTTGTTGGTCAGTCTATGTTTGAATGATTTATCTGGTTTCTACCAGATTCAGAACAAGTCTTTTGTTATGCGCTTGAATCCACCAAGAAGTTTGTCATCTAACTTCCGGGTTCCTTTCTTTAGATGGTAACATTTTGCTAGATCTACGAGCTGGAATGAAGCTACGGGATTTCCCCTAACGTTGCATATGTACTTGTTCTCGAATTCTATGTGCTTTAAAATCCAAGCAATGGCATCTACACAGGGAAATACCGCAACTCGGGCTGCTACTCCGACACATAACAAAGTGTTTCATGTAAAGTTCCCAGTCACACCGCCGAATTTTGGATAAGTTCTCTTGTTAAACCAAAGGCGATCATGTTAAATCTTTCAGGGAACACCGATGATGATGATGCAAAGTCCTTTGGTGAAGACCGAAGGCAATCTTGTAAAGTCTCGCAGTAACTATCGACGAAGATCCTGTAAAGTGTTCCGGTGAAGGTCGACGGTGATTATGTTAAGTCTTTCGGTGAGACCAAAGGGAATATTTCCAACTCTTACAAATAAACCAACGATGATAATGTTAAGTGCGTTGTTTACCACTGGATTCCATCATGTTAAGTGCTCTATTTAATATCGATGACGATCTCACTAAGTCCTCCGGTGAAATTGGAGGCGATCAGACAAAGTCCTCCAGTGAAACTAGAGGCGATCACACAAAGTCCTCTGGTAACTACCAAAGGTGATTCCATTAAGTATTATGATAAACCAATGATGATCGTTAAGATCTCTAGTGAATATACGAAACACACCCAATTTTTTTGGTTAAGTCTTGAAATGGGCTTGAGGTGCGGAAAAGGGGATTGGGGTTTGCACATTTGGGAACTAGTCAATTCTAGAGGGACAAGGATTGAATAAGATTTGAAGTCAAGAGTAATGCTTTTAGGCTTAGAGTAGAAAACATGTGCTTGGTTCGAATGTAAGTTTAGGGTTTCTCACGCGGTTAGGGGCAAGACCATGGAATAGAAACGTCGGCTTTCTCTGATCTTGTGTAACTTCGTTGAAGGGAAGGATGAGGTATCAAGTGGAAAGATTCAATCATCAGTATGGATGTGATTAGGCTAAGCGAAGAAACTCACAAAAGCATTGGTTAGGGTGTGCTTAGGTTTTCCCGTAGGGTTGAAGTGGGAAGGAAACATTAGGCCTAATGACAAAAGTTGAGACTGAGGTCGATGGATCGAAGAATAGATTTCACAATTGTAACTCTGAACCCTCATTAAAATATCATAAGCAAATATCACGAAGATAGATTTAGGGCTTACCTGGTGGGTGTGATCACACGTGGGAATATGACGAGATGATGAGTGAAAACCTTTCGAAAGCGTGGTAACTCAACTCTAGGATTATCGATGCTCTCCTTATACCTCTTAGCCACAAAGAAAATGGTCGAATGGTTAGGGGGAGTGCCCTTTTATAACTATGGCATGCAATTAATGCGACCGAAGGGGTTTAAAACTTCATACCAGAAGTCATGTTTAAAAGTGCTTTGGTCACACCGAAGGAGATGAAGGGAAGTCCCCCAGTCTGGACCAGGAGTGTTAATCGGAAATGTTTTGGTTTCACGTTTTCATCTCGGAGGCATTTGTGGGAAGTACTTCGGTCTCACCGGAGGAAATAGTGGGAATTCCTTCAGTTTGGACCGGAGGTTTTAATGCAAAGTTTGGTGGTTTTAGCTTTTCATTACGACAAAGTTTCAAGAAAGAGCTTCGGGTACACTGGAGGTGATGACGGGATGTCCTTTGGTTTAACCGGAGGAATTATTACTAACTCGCCCTGTGATTGAAATAAGCACTTAGATTAGTTTTGGGAAACTCCTTCGGTTTGACCGGAGGAGTTTGTAATAAATCCTTTGGTTGAACCAGAGGAGATAGCATTAATTTGGTTAATTGTTGAATTAGTATTTCAGAAGACTTCGGAGTAAGTCCTATGATGTACACCGGAGAACTTCGAGGTAACTCTTCCAGTGCATATTGGAGGAGTTGAAAATAACTCTTCCGACAGCCAGAAAATGGCTTTCAAAGATTCGTCTAAGTATTGGAGAAACAGATTCAACCCAAACCAAATCCAAAATAAGGTGACTTGTTGAGAGAGAGGCAAACAAAGATCAATCATTTAGGAAATATTTCAAGTCAAGAAGCTCTTATAGAAGACAAGAGGGGTCTCATTTTCTTGGAGAGAAGGATTTACAAGTAAATGTACAAGACAAAGGGAGGTTATGATGCCTAGAACGACAAATATTTACCATCAAACTTCCTTATATCCATCCTTGGAATGAATTAGTTCCCTAGTATTGCATTGAAACCTCATTGATGTGGATCTTGAAGTGATGAATAATCATGATTTTGGGATTCAATATTTCTTTCCTCTACATTTTCATGATTTCCTTACATTTTGATATATCCTTTAAGGAATCCCTCATCTAGATCACGTAATAGCATGGAATACATGGAAATTTTCAATTCTAACATCTTCTTTTCCACCTTTCCAATCTAGTGAAAATTGTATTCTCTTTCTTCTTAAGTCATGGTTGAGCTCTCTAGAGGTTTAGTTGGTGAAATAAATTTCGAAGGAAACTTTGAAGCCATGTGAGAAAAAAATAATTCTCCTCTTTTTCCTCTTCATCACAAATTTCAAAATATCAAAAATATATCTTCCAATCAAAAGTTGTGCCAATTGTGAGTTATGTACCTTTCAAACCCTTAATTTGGAGTATGTTTGGATGGTTGACCTTTGTCCCGATATATCGCTGAACTTTAAAACCTTTTGAGTCTGAAATTTTGGCTTGTAGTACTCCGATATGACTTCTTAAACTCTTGAAAATTTCATTGTCTGAACCTTTACTAATAAAAAGTTATAGAACAAATAGCAAAATGACTTGTTTAAGACTATTTCAGGATTAGTAAAAATCCCCAAGTTCCACAAGGTACATATCGTAAATTATAATGATTCAAATTCTAAAAAAAATTCCATATGTAATTCGCTATGTGTCTTCATGATTCTGAAAAATTTAGAGTCTGAAACTTCACCAAAATGTTTTTATAGAGAAAATAAAAAGATGGCCCGTTTGAGACTAATTTCAGGACTAGTCACAAACCCTAACTTCCATAGGAGATATCTCCAAAAAAGTAATGAACCAAATCCTAAATTTTTTACCACCTACTATTTGGTATCTTTCCTCGGTATCCTAAATATTTCACTTTCTAAAACTTCCCAAATTTTTTTTTTTTATAGCAAAACTCCCAAGATGACTCGTTTAAAACGGATTTCAAGATGAGTAAAAAACCATATCTTCCATAGGTTATAGCTCCGAAGGTATAATGAACCAGAACCTTAAATTTTTACCAAAAGTACTTGGATATGTCTCTTGAGTAACCTCCAAATTTCATTATCTAGATTGTCCCCCCCCAAAAAAAGTATAGTGAAAATTCTGAGATGACTTGTTTGAAGAAGCAAAACCCTGGGATCGATGCTCTTATACCAATTGTTATGAACCAACGCCTTGAGAATGATAAAAAATCAATGAATAATATTCTACTTCGAGGGGGAAACCTCCTTTTACAATATATTCAATGTACAAGATGAGATGAGAAGATCCTAAGACTAGGTCTCCTTGGTGTGTGTGTGTGTGTAGGAGACAAAGGGTACAATGAAGGGTTCTAGCCTACATACAAATATAACACTAGAAATGTATTAATTCAAAATATAGGGCTTAATAAGGGGTTTTATACTTAACATGAGGCCTTTTCTAGGGCTTAACATAATGTTGCATCTGTTGGCGTCAACATTGTGTCATATTGGCATCAATAGTTGCATCATATCTATCATTAATATTATCATGCATAATTATGTTGTAAATAAATTGTTTCATTGATATAGTGTCGTCTAGGNGTCATGCTTACAACGTTCAACCACTACAACCCCCATTGCTAAAATTTATTCTTGGTCTTGTTGATTATGCCTTGCATTCCAAGTATTTAAAAATGGCATAGGACTCTAAACAAGTGAACTTTAAATTTTGGATATAGTGTGAAGAAGTTGTGGGCTAGTGTTCCAACCATAAATTTGACTTTTACCATTATTAACTCTGCCTTGAGGAACATTGATAAAATGATCATGAAGACATTTAAATCACTCAGCAATTATAATTGAGGTTCTTCGCAATAAAAGAGCATCATCTATAAATTGCAAATGGTTCATTCCTTTAACACCTCTAGCCAAATTGATTCCATCAAGGTTACCATAAATTCTTTCAGCTTCCAACTATATACTCAATGCCTCATACATTATAATATATAATAATGAGGATAGGGGATAGCTTTGTCTTAATCCTCTACTTCTTTTAAAAAAGTCAGTGATCCTCCCATTAATTAAGGGCTCAATCCATGGACTGGTGATGTATGATTTAACTCATTGCACAAAGTTATCATTAAACCCAAATTTTCAAGGAAGAACAAGAAGGAAACAATGCCTTACCTAGTCAAACATATTGGTCATGTCTATTTTAATAATCATCCCTTTCTCTGTGTTCTCCCTACTAGAGTGTATTTCCTCTTGGACCATAATTATATTGTTATTTTTGCATGAAGCCACCTTGATTATAAGATATTCTCTTGGAGAGGATATTCTTAAGCCTATTTTCCATGATTTTGGGTAGGATTTTATATGAAGAGTTACACAAGGAAATGGGTCAAAATATGGAGAACGTTGATGGATTCACCTCCTTCGAAATAAGTGCTAAAAAGGAGGATTTTGTGCTTCCCCCAAGTTTATGTTTCTTCTAGATATGCAAGAGAATGCACTTCAAGTTATATTTAATGATATACCAACATGCCGAAAACAAGTGAATAGAAAAACCATCTATCCCTAGAACTTTGTGAAGCGCAAGTCCCCAAATGGCCTTAATCACTTCTCTTTCCTCTATTTATTTGACCGATTCCTTATTCTTAGCATTAGATATCAAATGAGGGATATTTTGTAGCATAATAGCAGTTGAGGATTGATTGGCCTCTTCCTATTCTATATAGAAGGCTTCAAAATTCTTTTTGGCAACCTCCTTACTTACTCGGAAATCCCTCAAGTTTGAGCCATCCTCTAATGATATTTCTTTGACATTATTTTTCTAAGCTCTCGCTTTGGCTTGTTGATGGAAGACAGAATTATTATCATCTTCAAATTACAACCATGTACTATTGGATTTTATATGCCGCTTTTCTTCCTTCAATCTAGTTACTTTAGTAAGCTTATTACAAAGGGCTCTCTCATCTGCATCATGTTGTCCTTTTCCATTCTCATTTGGTGATTTTCCTGTTGGGAAAGTAATAATATTTTTTCTTTCTCTAGAGATATAAATGAACACTTTTTCCATTCCTTGAGGGCTTTCTTGATTGTGTTTAATTTCTATCCCAAATAAAGGTGGGTGATCCTATAACCGACTTCCCCCATTCCTCCAAAATAATCTTCATTACTCTGAAATTCTAAAGTCAAAGGGGACAAAATCTAAATGGAAGAAGCCCAAAATCTTGGAATGGTGAAATAGAAGAGAGATCAACTTTTGATCAGAGACATCCTATGGAATTATCCTAGAAGTTTCGATGTAGTTTCTTAATAGAAGGTTGCTCTAATTGAGGAAACAAGTCAGTCTAGAAACTATATGGCTCGATCCAATTCTCCTATTCGACCAAGTATATTTTTATTTCACAGGTTTGACATCTACTAAATCTTATTCCATCATGAGATCATCCATATTTTCTTTATAACGGTCCCTGACTATACTGCCACCTTTTTTTTCTTTATTATTCAAAACCACCTTGAAGTCACAAGCCACAATGTTATTCTTAGTGACCTCATACTATTTTAAGGCCTTCATAGAACACCAACAATATTCATTTTCCTTATAAAAACATGCACATATACATTAAAAATATGATATCTAATATCTGAGTTTTGATGCACAAGACATCTTAGGGCCCAATGTTATTTTTCATGAGAAAACTACAAATGAAATGTAGAGTTGTCCCAAAGAGTACAGATACCTCCTAATTCTCCTCTTGAACTTATTGTAATACCTTCACACCTTTCCAACGTGTTATAATAAGATTAATCATTTCAACCACTTCAAGATTGGTCTCCTGGAGAAGGAGGATAGATGGATTTTCAGATTTAATCAAATTTCTCTCGGCTTCCTCTTTAAACATGCTACCCAAGCCTCTACAATTCCAGGGGACAATATTCATTATCTAACGATTGGGGATTTATGGCCTCCACTCTATAGGGGAGCAATGGAACCTATATTTTTAAAACTTCAAGCTCCTACCCCCAATGATTTTTCAATGGTTGATTGTATACACAACATTTTCTCCTTGTTTGTTGTTTCTTCCCTTTTTTCTTTTGTCGACTTTCTGACTTTTTGGGGGGGTTGTTTCTCTTCTTCCTCTTCCTCCTTTTTGTCCTCCTCCTCCATTTTTTGTTGTGCTTTATTTCTTGTTAGTATTCCTAAGGAAATTYGAGTCTTGTTTGAGATAAGAACATTTTTCTCCTATTGATCTGAAAAGAGGTCTTCACTGGGAGACGAAGAGGSGTTGATTTGAGAATATAAAAAGAAAGGTGTTTCAGGTGAGAAGAGAGATGAGGGTGCCTTGACTAAGGACGCAACCACTTCCACGAATGATATGGATTATTCCTAAGAAAGGATGTCAAACCTATTTTCTATTGATATTGATTTGTCTTATTGAGGGTTGTGCCTTGGAGATAAAGCAAAACTTCCTTGGCGTCGAACTGTGGGTGGGTGGGTTTTGGCATTGCAAGGGAAACTTGATTCTTGATTATGGCTCGTTTTGGATCAACATATGTCATTTGGGATGAAGATGAAGGAGTTGATTATGATGCACTTGAGTTGATTTGTTCCTATTAGCTCTCTTTTTTAACCACTTGCCACTGATCGTCCTTGTGAGGAAGTACCTGAGATTGTGGGAGAATTTTCTTGCAATCCTTCAAAAATTGTCTATACTCATGATGAGTTTTTCATTTGAAGGGTGGTTGTTCATAATCCAATTTTTTAATATGTTCTCAGTTATCTAAGGTAAGGAGGATCACTTCTTACTGTCCTTTATCTAAATCAACCTCAACTTAGATCTTGGCACATATTAACTTTCCATCCTTTGGTTTGGATTTGTCTATCTATCTCCAAAGAGTATTACCAATATTCTTAAATGAATCTACATTCCAACAATGAAGAGGCAAGTGTGGAAAACAAAATCGAATAAGAATAGTATAAGGCTCTAGCTCTGGGTCGAAGTCGAGAGTCCATCTATTCAAGTACATTCCTTTGGTGCTAAAGAAATAACACTTGTTTCTGAAGATTAGGTCTTTGTCCTCCTTTGCTTCAATAGAAAGGCATAAAACCCTCTACCACAAAAGTAGTGGGTGAGATTTCCTTTGATTAGGAACTAGCAATTATTTTGAACCCAAATGGAGATTGATCTAGGTGAGGGCTAGATCCCAGTGAATTAACAAATCAAACATCTTTCAAATAAAGTGACGGACATGTGCTGAGAGGTGGAGATAGGGAGAGGAATCTCATGGATATTGTCCACCTTCTTGACAAAGCGTGAATACTAAGACTTCAAGGGTTTCCAAAGGGTAGAGATGAAGGCATGAAAGGCCAAGGCCTCTGCTTCTATAGGGGGATGGAAGCCCCCTCTAGGGTCTAAATCCATGGGCACATGGTTGTAGGATGCGCTCAATTGATTTATATCTCAGAACCACTCAAACCCTAACGTCATTATTCTTTTCACCTAGGATGAACCACTCAAACCCTAACGTCATTATTCTTTTCACCTAGGATGTAAAAAGCATATCAATGTACATTATTAATTATTATTATTATTTCCATGAAAAGAAAAGTATTTTTGATATTTCAAGGAGAAATCAATATTTACATATATGCATACCTTGTCGACTCTTCAAATACAAAAAATATCTCTCTTTCTTAAGACTACAACCACTAAGGGCTTTCAAAACAACTTATTATCAAAATGCTTCAAGTTACATAAGCTTGAAATTAAACAAAAAGCACAAATAGCTAAAAGGTGATAAATTTCACATGTCATTCATCAAATTACAAAAAAAGAGTCCTTCTTCCTTGAAACGGGGTGTGAACTTATTCTTGAGTTCTTCATGAGAGTTTATTCCTTCAAGAGTTTCAAAATACATTGACAAACATTCTTGGAGACATAGGGCTTCCTTTGACAATTTATTTGCTCTCTCGTTTAATTCTCTATAGACATGTTGAAAAGATATCTCAAAAAAATGTATTTTACCTCTATATTTTTTTCCATAATTGGTTGTAGCATTAGGTTTTCAAATTTAATCTTTCCATTTAACCAATGTATTGTAATTTTAGAGTCACCCATTACTTGCAAACTGTTATTCCTTTTTCCACTACCAGTTTCAAAAGCAACCACAAACCATTCAATTATGATTTATTATTTGTTCCTTGGCCATATCATGATTTAAAGTAATCAAATGATTCTCTACCATAAACAAAATGCCACCTACACCACACTCTCCAAGAATAACTTAACATACTCTGTCAAAGTAGCCTCATGCTCTAGTAAAATCAATTTTTTTAATTCTCTATTAACCTAGATTTTTTACTAGTCTTGGGCTTCTTTAGATATCCATAAGCATACTTGACCTAGTGACTAACTTGAATTGGTAAAACTTCCTTC
>SNQJ01S0029564.1:0-15216 GCA_010110895.2 Picea sitchensis | reverse complement strand
GAGAGAGGGGGATAAAAGGGGGTCCAAGGGGTTTCCCGTTTATATTTATCCAAGACACTTAATATTAATGTTTACCTCCTTTGAATTATAAAACCCATCATTGAATGATGTAAGAGTGGTTAGTGGGAAAGGTCACCTCACCTAGTAATGGCAGCATGGGCTAGGCATAGTCATTTTGGGGAAGAGTGAGAGTCAAGAAAGCATGGTAGAAAAAGGAAAATTTGAGTATAGCTTGTTGTTCAGAAAGAGCACCAACCATACTAGCCATGGAAATATAGCTTTGTTTGGTTGAGTTTGAAGTTGGAAATGAAGGTTGTGTGCCCGTAACATGGGTTGTAGGCTTGCAAGTGATATTTCCTATTGAGGTAACTCATTGTAATTAGAGATGGCAAAGATTGATAGTCAACTTAAGGGAAGTTTTCTTGAATATATTCTTTGACAAGATGAAATTCATAAGAAAAAAGTGGTGTAGCAATGCACTAAGATCTCATGAGCACTGGCCACAAACCTGTTTGAAAAAGAAAAAGGAGAGTGTCGTGAATTTGATCAATGAAGGATATGATAATATTCCTCTATCAAGCACTTTTATGAATGACAAATAAGTCCACACTTCCACAATGATAAATTATAATGGCATTATGATCACACATAATCTATAATCTATAAGTAAAGAACAACATAAAGAAAAATTAGTGGATGCAACCTTAGTGCCTAATGATGATGCTTCCTCTCAAGGAAGGATTGTAAATGTGGCAGTATATTTTACTAACGAGGTCCATCTTGAGATTGTTGAATATCTAGTTCATGGACTGATTATGAAGGACACATAGTTGGCACTCTTTAACAAGAATTGCAGCACAAGAAGAGAACCATCGGGACCTAAGGAGAAGACCATCCTAGATTTTGAACCACGTGTCATGCATAGTGAAAGTAAAGATGATTTAGTAAAGAGATAATTATAGTGCACAACATTAGAGAACAAACAAGCAAAGACAATGATTAGCTAAGCGAGTTGCCTTTAGATTTGATTCTTGATTTCAAAGATTATATACCCACTTTGATGACATCGTTGAATGTTGGATGAAGTCATCATTTTCTTGACAATTTTCAAATAATGGTAAGTATCTGGTACTTTTGGTTGTGAATGAATTTTTGCTTTAATTCTTTCAATGATACATTATATAGCATACAAACCTCGCATACCTAGGTGACACCTTGATGTTCTTGTAGGTATCAACTTCCTTTGACAACTACATTGGATTTATGATTTCACACTATTTAGAATGAATTGGTATAGGTTAGCGTAGGATTAGATTAGTAGGTTTTCAATATTATTATCATCTGTCTTTCTTTCATAAAGTAATTTTCTAGCTTAGTTTGCGATTACTTTTTGCTTATACTTCAATAGTGGGTCATTCAGAGCATCAACTAGTACATGTTAGGCTTCCTTTTGTTTCCTATCTATTTATTTCATCATTTTTTTTTCTTACTACATAGTTTTTAATTCTCTTTTGTAGAATAGTCCAACCATAGCCATTTGGAGACTACGCTCTATTTTTTGTGTTTGGTTTTCTTTCATTGAAAGATTGGCTTACTTATGCTCTAATATGATTGATGGCTTTCTTTTGTTCTTGCGCACAAAGATTATGCAAAAGCACACTTTTTTAATGAATATTTGAAAAGGGTATCCTCTTACCATGGCCATTTTCATGATTCCTTAAAATAGAAAATGAGCAAAAAATCAAGCTAGGGACATTCATTACAGGTATGTGCTTATATAGAATGAAATCATTCGGTTTTGTTGAAGAGAAGAATGTTGTATTACATTTTTGAAGGTAAACAAATATCTTACAATAAATCTAATTAATGATTTTTATCACAATGCTTGTTTAAATCTAATTAATGATTTTTATCATGATGCTTGTTTGCTTGTCACGCCTATCTAGAATTTGTTGTTCGAATCGTAGTTTTGTAATTCTAGAAAGTAAGAGATAGTTGTATAGATCCACATGGATTAATGAATGGAAGGGATTTATCATATGCGTTTAATGGTTTGTCTTGTGCTATATTCAAAGCCAAACATTAGAGTGTTGTATGATTATGAAGTTGGGGATACTAAGTTAATAGCAAATGTTTTTGGAGGAGTTAGGGGATTGGAGCAAATATTCAATGATGCTTTAATTTTTGGGTCAAGACTTAGTATACATTTGTTACTGCTAATAAAGAGGATGTATGTGATATTTTTTATTTACTTGGTTTGCTAGTTGTTATAACTCAAAATGCCACTTCTATGCATTCTTGATGTTGGCCTACTCATTAATACATCTGCCAAACCCATTTTGTTGGAGTTCTTCTCAAAAACAAAACTTTGTGCTTGTCATATGTGTCCTATTGTAAAGGCAGAGAACGTACATATGCTAGCTTCATACTTGAAAGTCCATGTATATACGCTTGCTACACTACTGAAATCACGCGTGTACTCTAAAATGTGACAAAAAAAATCCATGCTTTCTAGCAGAGTTTACAGACTATCTTTGGTTTTGCAACCATCTTACCTCATGCAGCCCTTATGGAAATGAATTAACCAACATTTTCTCATATAAAAAGGGCCCTGGGGGGGGGGGTCATTTGGATATATCAAACTAGAGGCAAGAGAACTCTTCCAAATTTTCTCCCTTTGTTTCCCAAGCCTTCTGCATTTGCTCTGAGTTTTATCCTCAACATTCCCTTCCATCCATCTTCCTTATACCATCCATCCTTCTCCCCTTATGTTGGCATGTTGGTGGTGAAGATTGTATTGGGAATAGTGCACTTGGAGACACAATAGAGGAACCTGGGCGAGTTTCATGGAGCGGCGATAGCAAAGTAACCTCCAATTTTGTTATTAATAAAAGAGAAAATGTATTGTCCCAAATCTTATGTTTATATGTTTATGTGTTTATGTTTATGAATCCTCTCATGAATAACTAACTCTTTAGATAATCTTGATAAGTAATCATATGTTGTCCTATATTGTTATGTAGTATTGTTTTAGGCAAGCTTTGGGAGGAGGCCTGCAGTCTTGGAACGGACAACAATCAAAAGGGATCGACATCAGCCATAAGGACTTAAGGTACACGCTTTTATCTTATTTCTCTTCCCTTAATTATCTTGAGGTTGTGTGTGGTTTGGAGTAGAATAGAACCTTTTCTGTCTTTTAGGGTGTCAAGGCTCTGCCCAGTCACAAGACCCGGATTAGGGGGATTTTCCCAATAGCACTAGTGGGTTAAATGCTTACAAAATTACAAATTCCCAAGTTGTGACCCTCTGATAATAGAGTATAACATTATGTATACGTCAATGATCCTATTTTCAAGTTGTTTATTTCATCTCATTGGAGTATACACAAAACACATATGTAGGTAAAGCTAGATAATTCTTCCAGCTTTGACATGTTTAGAAAAGTGAATATGAACAAAATCATTCAACGAGATTAAATTATTGGTTTGAAGCTCTTATTTATGGATAGCATATGAAGCTAGTTGTGGTCCCAACACATGTGTAATTCAAGCCAGAGACCAAGCTACATAGGGGGTCCACAAGGGAGTACTTATTGCAATCATGTCTTAACCAAGTTCAAAACCCTGAAGACACGCTGCTTTCACCACCATCATAAGTGGTACATGTACCTTCAACAATTCCACTTGAACATCAATTACAAGAAGGGAAGAGCCAATCGAGTTGTAGTCTGCCTCATCCAACCCCTAGTTGTATCCCTAGCCACGATCTCTATTCATGTGGATGTGAGAATCCACAGTGGCCCAGATGCATGATAATGATCCTAACCCGATTACCATATAACAAACATAGGTTAGAAATAAACAAGGTTTAGAATTTCATCTCCAAGATGGACTTTTGTGTCATTTGGGTTATTTTCATGTTTATTTAGATAAGCGCGAGAAATTAATTTGGGAAGCACACTACAATGGGGTGGTCGGCCATTTTGACATGGAGAAGACAATGGAAGCATTGTTGAAGTTCATTTACAAGCCAAAGCTCTAATGGGTTGTCAACAAATATATAAAATCATATACTACTTGTGCCATCGCTAAACCCACATTCAAGAAGTAGCACTATACACTCCTCTGCCTACTCCAAATAAGCCTCTAGAGTTAGTGCATGTACATTTTATTATAGGCCTACCCTCAACTAAACATAACAATGATTGTGTTTGTATGGTTATTCTTTGGTTCTCTATGATGGAAATTAGGCATTCTATAAGAAGAGTGTCACAAAATAAGCCATTGCAAAGCTCTTCTTCGAGCATGTTTGGGTTCATTTTGGGTTTCCAGAGATCCTTGTTTTTTGTAGGGGAAACATGTTCCTAAATATATTTTGGTCCATCCTTTGGGCCACGATGCACATAAAATTGGCCAAATCAATTGCCTTCCATCCCCAAACTGATGGACATATAGAGGCAATCAACAAGATGATTGTACACATCCTCAAATGTAAAACTCCAAGTATTCATGTACATGGAATGAAAGCCTTCCTTGTGTTCGACACTTCATAGTTCTATTGGCCATAACCCATTTCAAGTGTGTTTGGGGTTCCAACCATTGGACCTAATTGATGTACCTCTGGCCATTTCATCAACATGAGAAGAGTCCTTTCATGCACATAAAGAGGGAGACGAATTAGCAAAAATTGTTGAATGGATCCAACACATCCAATAATAAGATCATGATATTTTGAAAAATTAAAACACCAAGTGCAAACAATGAAATGATGTGGATTGGATTGAGAATGAAATGAAAGAACACAATATTGTAGAGATAGCATAAGATACATTACTAGCCTCAAGGGTTACCTTAATCATTTGGTGCCACTGTTGCTAGGGTGTTGTCAACAATTTGGCATGTTGTGTAGCTCCTCGGTTTGATTCCCATAGGGTCAAGTGCACTAAGTCTACCCTACTTACTTTATAGTCAGTATTATACTCAAAATGAGGGGAAGTGTCTAGGATTTATTTCCAAGGGGAAAAAAACACAAGATGCATTACTAAATGAAGTATATTAGAATGAAAAAAAAATCATATTAATAAATCAAATGGTGAAAAACATTGTAATGTACATCACAATACAAAATTGTTAGAATGATGGTAGCTTATCTATGAGAAGAGATGTCACAATTACACCCATTCATAAAAATGTCATAACAAGAGGTTGAAACATAAAACCTAAGAAGCAAGAACCCTAACCCTAGCATGAGTAGGTGCATTGAGTTATCTGAAAAAAGGGAGCCTTGTCAAGATAATAATTTTATTTTTGATTCTTTGTTTCAGGTCTTCTTTAGATCATTGGAAAGAATATTCGCACACTAAGTCAAGTCCTCAATTTTTGTGCAAAAAGGAAAGAATATTTGCACACTAAGTCAAGTCCTCAATTTTTTGTGCAAAAATGCATAGGAAGGCCCAAAAAAATGTGTCAGAAAATTCATGACCTCAATATTGACAATGTGAGGACTAGCTTGGAGATATTCCTAGATGGACACTTGGATCAATCCTTCCCCCTCAAGTAGCAATGGTTCCCATTGCATTAAGTTCTTGTACAATACAAGGGAACTTTTATTGGATTTGGTTCCTTATAAGCCACTTTCCTTATTGAAGATGCTTCTGTGCTTTGAAAACCCAAAGCTGTATTTTTTGCTAGCACATTCTCTTCATCTTGGTGTACATGATATAGTCCATTATGGCTTGCTCAATGCATTTACTGTTGAGCTTCATAGTAGCCTTCCACATCCATCTAAAAAATGTAGTTTTGTTAGTCATGACTTTTGCCTTCCCATGTGTTTCCTTTTCAGAAATTTTCCTTCTATAGTAGGGATTTGGATTGGTCTGGATGACCTGTAGTCGGTGCTCGAACTAGCCTAGCCCTTAATTCATTATATATCTAATCTAATCATCGATGGATACATGATACTCTAATCGGACATGACTTTTATGGACGGATATTATACGTGGTAAGGATTTCCGTTGAAATAATGTAACCTGACAAGAACATTCTTATTATTATTGATTTTTTTTTTTTTTTTTTTTTTTTTATTATTTTGTTATTGATTAATCCCCATTGTGGATTAATTTCATGTCGGTAATTGTATAAGGACCACAAATCCCTTTATGGATCGGGCTCAATGAAAATTGCTAAAGGGCGTAATAAGAAGTCAATTCCAACAGTAGTTGTTATGGAAGACCCAAAATTAATTAAAGGTGGGTTTTACCCACCCAGAAAGTGAGAGGTCTGGGTCTCCGCCAGACCTTCACACGCCGCCTTAGAGTAACAGAAAGCACTCTCACTTTAACAAAAAAACTCATTTGCTCATTTTCTTAAGAGGCAAGCTGCAATTACCGTTGGAGAGAGGACAAGAAGAGTGTCACATCTCTTGGAGAGTACTATCTATATTGGTTTGAGTTAACTCTTGAAAATTGTATGCTTGGCCATGATAAGGGAAGTTTCTTTGTTAATTTTCTTCCCTAGAGGGTTTCAGATAAATGCTGTGTCTCTTTGTGAATGTGTATTTCGATCTTGTTCTCATTATGCTCTTATCTATTGAAATGCAAAGAACTATAATAATGGTATAAACATTAACATGGAATCAAAGCCAACCTAAAGGGGAAGCATATTTCGTAAGAGAGAAAATCGGTCACTATTGGGTAAAGCACTGAAAATTAGGTTTTACAAAGTGAATCTTTCGTTCTAAACCACCTAGAAAGCTGCCTCCCCCAAGGATCATTTTGACACTTTGAAAGACCTTTAGGTGCTGGGGATCTTCAAGAAAGTGAAACCCTAGTTTCAAAAAAGTACAAGAAGTACCAAGCTTAAAAACCAAGCACTCAAAAAGTACCGTAGAGTACGTAAGCAATTCAGTCCGTAAACTCAGATCATATATTTGTTGGGTAAAAGTTAATTTTGAAATTCTCGGATCGCACTTCTAACTAGCCTCGGCCATAGCATCCATCCCTGATCGTAATCTCAAAAATTCAAAGTTTGAAAAATTAGGGTTTCCCTACAAAACCCTAAGTTGCCGTAAAGAGTCATTGCAGCCAAACGAGGAACCGGGGCTGTAATCACCTTGAAATTTTCTCAAGAGTTGGCAAAGATTACCGCCGCTACCGTATTTCGGGCCACTCACCGCAAGTGTTAATGTGAGGTATGTAATTTACATATGTTTAAAGGTTAACCCTAAAGAGTATTTGCGGTGAGAAGGGATCTCTTCCATAGATCCGTATGATCTCAAGATCCAACACATCTCGAGAATGATGCAACCCAGTGTGATTATTCTAATATGCATCTATTTCTCATGACATTATTTTAATCAATGTTGCATGTTAAAAGCTAAGGATCAAATCATTAGAAGGATTGGAAGTTGATCATAGAGCTTATCCTCTTAACCTAACTGGCTAAGATAGCTGCATTGTCCTCAAGACAAAAGCATGTGCTGAAGAAAAGCACTCACATCCTTGAGTGAAGGAGACTTGGGAAGAAAAGCAAGCACTCATTCTGAGGACAAGGCTCAAGGTTTGACTAATCAAGATTAATAAGATTCAAAGGTACACATGGATAAGTCGATGACTATAATTGAAATATCAACAATAAAGTATTATACTCTGATAAGCATGTGCTATTATAGAGGTAAATATTCGACCGGGATACAACTAACACCTCTTCTAGGAGAAACCTCATGTGTTAGTTCCAGTTGCCATGGAAGAATGTTTATCACAACATTATGAGAGTGTTGACCCCATTTTGTATTGTATTTCTTACCTTTAATCCTCTTCGTATAAATTATAAGTGATAGCTCTAAAGGAGCTACTGCGATGATTATTCATTCGCGGCTATTGTTTCTATATTATCAAGAAGGATATTATTCTTGCTTGTTATTTTGTTGACCTTGCTCCGTGTCACATGAGGAAGCTATAGCCGAAGGCTGCGTAAGGCAACGCATAAGAAGAAATCATAAAATGAAGCAATCATCGCTAGGGAGAAGAAGGTGGGTCACTCACAAGATGCCATGACCCACGCCATTGAAGAATCCATGTGAACTCTAGAAGATTGTCCTGCCATCAACTACAAGGTACCACCATACATATGCAAAGCATTCACAAGTTTACCAGAACTCAAAATTGACCATAAAGGCGTGCATGTATTTTGATGTGCAATAAGGGAAGAACTAAGAACCAAATAAGAGGGACAACAAGGCGTAAGGAGTCCTAGAACTCATTCATTCATATGTATGTGGCCCAATGCCATCATCCCTCCAATAATGGTATGTATACTTCA
Organism: Picea sitchensis; assembly: GCA_010110895.2. NCBI lineage: Eukaryota > Viridiplantae > Streptophyta > Pinopsida > Pinales > Pinaceae > Picea > Picea sitchensis. The sequence goes on along the minus strand of SNQJ01S0029564.1, from coordinate 6,898 downwards.
TGTATCATCCATTAATGATTATTCTCGTGAAAAGACCTCGATATATTTGAAGTGTCTAACAAGATCAAGGAATTCAAAGCCTTGATAAGAGAACCCTTCCGTAAGGAATATTAAGATACTCGTGTTAGATAATGGAGGAAAATATACCTCAAAAGAATTCGCGAATATTTGCGGTAAAGATGTTGGATCAAGATCTCCAACAAAACGGTGAAGTTGAATGGAAGAACGTAATCCACGCCGAAGTGAAGATCGAGATATTCCCATGTGCTTATGGGCGTAAGCAACAATGACAACCGCTTTATGTGCGTAACCCATTGCCCCATAGTAAAGTGCACTCGTCAAGACAATTCGTAAGAGATGTCTACACCTAAAGAAGCTAGAGGTAAGCCATATCAAAAATATTTCGCTGTCCAGTGTCTATCCATATACCAAAAGAGAAAAAACACAAGCTGGAACCCTCCTCGAAAGAAGGAATATTTCCAGGGATATCCCGAGGTAATCCAAGGCCTTCGTGAATATACACACCGGGTCACCGCCATTTAGATCAGTAGGGACATGACCTTGATGAAGAAGAAGCACTTTAAGAAATCGAGAAGATGTCGTCTTGAAGAAGTATATGAAGAGGAACCCCAGAATCCCAAGACCCATTGTAATCCATGAGGGAAGTCTCGTGAGATGCGTAACTTGTGGGCAAAGTCATGCTCGATGAGGAGACTCCCCAAGATCATGATATAACGTGGGTTCAAGACCCTCCTCAAAATGACCTTCTCCCATAAAAGAAAGCCCTTGGACAAGAGAGCTTCTTATTCAAGATGGAGAGAAGTATGGTGTCTCGTATGAACCACAAGACAGTGAAGAGACCAAAGCCGCTCTCCGCTATTAACGGCTTTGATGTGCAATCTACTTGATGAAGAACCCATTACGTTTCTGAAGAGGCCATCCAAAAGAAGGAATGGGATATGCCATGACAAGAGGAATACCAATCCATAATAAAGAATAAATAGTATGGGAAGAAGTCTCTGCACCAAAAGTAAGGATGTGGTATCACCGTTCGGCCTTTAAAAATAAAACAACATGATGTCAGATGGAAGTATTGAGAAATATAAAAGTAAGATTTATCACCTCGCGGTTTTCCTGTATGAAGTTGCATTGACTATGAAGAGACATTCACCGGTATTAGATACACTTCTACCGTAACCATTGTAGCTTTTGCTGCCAAGATGAAGTGGAAGTCGCACCAAATGGATGTGAAGACAAATCTCCAACAGGTTATCGAAGAGGAAGTGTATATAGAGCAACCCCAAGGATTTGAGGTTGAAGACAAGAAGTCCTTGTCCGCCAATTGAAGAAATCCTTTATAATAGATTGAAGATAAGCTCCCGTGAGTTTGGTGGCTGGTCAGATAGACAGCTTGACGAGTTTAGGTTTTACTCAAGAGTGCTGCATTCAAATCTCTACTTCAAGATCATGGATAATGAACCAAGAATACTATTAATCGCATGTGGATGATTTATTCTTAACCGGAGAAGAAAAAGCTCATCAACACGTAAACGACTCTTCCCGCTAAAATTTGAAATGAGACCTTGCCTTAATGCATTACTTCTTAGGCCTTGAGGTATGGCGTGAGTCCGAGAGAATCTTCCTTAACCACATAAAGTACACGGTCGAAATCTTAAAGATCTTCGACATGCTAGAATGCAAGTCCACGAATACCCCATGGAAGCAAGCTGAAGTTGTTGGTCGACACTTCACCAGAATTTATTGATGCCACATTGGCATGCATTGCATTTCATTGGATCAATCGATGTACTCCTGATGAACACTGCATTTATTATCTGCTTTCTATGCGTTGAACACCTTTGAGTCGGGCCGGTAGAGCCCGACGGTTCACCTAGTGGTCGAAAACATGTGATGAGGTAATCTTTAGCAGTACATGGATTATGGTCTCAAATGGCGCTGAGATCATGACTTCACATTGAGTGGATATAACGATGCGATTGGGTAGGAAGCGCTATTTCATTTAAAAAATCACTGGATGTTGCTCTCAGCTTTAGATCAGCTATGATCTCGCGGGATGTAGTAGGAAGTAATCCAAGATTGCTCGCGACGTTGGAAGCGGTAGAGTATTACTGCCGCATTGCCCCGCTTAGTCAAGCCATATGGCTCAAAGTTGGTCACATGCCTATTTGATTTGAGATGAGAGCAAACTTTTACCGATTCTATGTGACAATCAAAGCCGCATTAAAATGACAGAATCTTGTGGGTTCCATGATAGGTCGGCACATAGAGATCCGCTATCACTTCATCCGCAAAATGGTATAGAGAGGAGCCTGAAGCTCCGGCGACATTGTATAATGGATGAACAGTTTGTTGACGTTTTGACTAAGCCTCTATCTTGTGCAAAGTTTGAACACTTTCGAGATAAGCTCTTGGCATTGTCCGAAGCGGACCCCCGAAAGGGGAGTAGATGTATTCCCCTTGCTTCCTCGACCTATCGTTAGGACGTAGTGCGATTAGTCATACTGACCGCTAGATCGAAGCATGATGTCGCAGGATCCCTTGGTTTTATGACCTCACCAAGTGGACTTAAAAGCAAGATGAGTCATGCTTCCCACCTCACGTTAGACGTAGCAAGATGAGTCATGCTTCCGACCTCACTGCTAGATCGCGTGAAGCATGAAGTCGGGTAAGGATCCTTGCTCGACCTCACGAAGGACGTGAAGCAAGATGAGTCATTCTTCCGACCTCGCTGTTAGACGTAGTTGATGATCACTGCGGTGATCCTTTGCTCGACTACCGTTAGACATAAGTAGTCATGAGTCATGCTTCCGACCGTTAGACGTAAAGCATGACGATGTGCGATCCTTGCTTCTGACCGGTTAGACGTAGTAGCATGAGTCAGCGCTTCCGACTCCTCACCAAGTAGATGTAAAGCATGACGCTGTGTGATCCTTTTTTCTGACCTCGGCCAAGTAGACGTAAAGCATGACACTCATGCGATGGTTTCGACCTCACCGTTAGACGAAGCAAGATGAGTCATGCGCGTTTCCGACGAAGTTGTTAGATCGAAAACATGACGCTTGACTCCTTTTTTCTGACCTAGTTTTTAGACGTAGAGCAAGATGAGTTTTGCTTCTGTCCTAGTTGTTAGATATAAAGTGAGATGTTGATGTGTTCCTTGCTTCAATTCGCTTTGTTGGGATGTAAGCAAGATGAGCCGCTTCAATCTAATTGTTGGGACGAAATCATGACTCTTCTTGTGATTCCTCGCCTCGACCTAGTTGTTAACGAAGTAATATGGATGATATTACTTGCTTCCTCAATTCCAGTTGTTAGACGTAAAGCAAGATGTGATCATTGATCGGAAGCACAAATTTTAATCAATATGGACATTGAGCTAGGGTGTGGTAATCGCGGATGTGCCAACCTAGTGGGCCGCGGATGAGGTATCATCTTTAATGATACATATTTGATGCGGATGATTATAGCATTCTTTCGATAATGATGATGCTATCGGGATGAAGAAAACTTTTGATGCCTCGTAAATGTGCTAGCCAATGTTTTAAGATGATATTGGCGATACTGTCATCCTGATACACCGACATGCATACCTCTCTCACTTGATGTCGATGAAGAATACCCTTCCTTGTTAAGGGGAGTGTTGAAATAATGTAACTCAAGAGCATTCTTATTATTATTGGATTAAATCCCATCATGGATTAATCATGTTATTATTATTATTATTATTGTTGGTTGATTAATCCCGATTGTGGATTAATCATGTCGGTAATTGTATATGATCCAAATCCCCTTGCTGATTGGTCATCAAACAATTACAAGGGAAGTAGAATAAGAAGTCGGCCCCAACAAATATTATGGAAGACCCAATTAATTAAAGGTGGTTTACCCACCCAAAGTGAGAGGTCGGCCCCACTGGGCCAGACCTTAACACGCGCTACAATCTTGTATAAATAGCAGGCTAGCCTCACTTCAAAACACACAACTCACTTTGTTCTCTTTCTAAGAGGCAAGCTACAATTACCACTTTCTTTGGAGAGGAGGAGAAGAGTGGCACATCTTTGGAGAGAATTATCCGTATTGGTTTGAGTTATCTCATAAATAGCTTATACAATATTTATGATAAGGAAGTTTTACTGGTTTTCTTCCCCTAGAGGGTTTCCCAGGATAAATGTTGTGTCTCTTGTGATTGTGTATTTCTCAGTGATCTTGTTCTTATTATGCTCTTATCTATTGAAATGCAAAGAACTATAATAATGGCATAAAAATTAACAAATTTCTCTATCTCAGAGACAACCGATGGGGACAAAAGGCACTCCCCCAGATAGGGGCCATCCACAAGACCGGGATGAGACGCTTCCATGCATAGGACAACCGATCACACTAGATCGAGAGGCAAAACTAGGTGTTCTAGACCGAGACCCAGATATTTCCCTTACATATCCATACCGAGATCCATATACAGATTGAAACCTACATCGGTAGCAAAGAAAGTGTCAGCATCTAAGCTAGTCTTAGTTCTAGTTTCAGATCCATCAGTAGCACAAGTAGCAGTAGTAGCTAGAGAGGCAGTACCAGTTTAAGCATACATTGAAGCATATCATAACACACAACCATTTGATCTAAAATGGATCTGAACCAATGAATGGGCAAGACTTAATACCTAAAATATTAAACTGGCAATTCATGAAGGTCAACAAACTATGTAAGCAATGTAAAAGTAAAATTTGAATAGGACAAAATGAGAATATGAGAGGAAAAAAGAAAAAAGAGAATTAAATAAAAAGAAAACAATGAAATGGAGATAAGGGTGAGGAATGGGAAGTGAAGGGGCATGGTTGTTAACCTTCCCTTACCCCGCCATCTCTCCCTATTTCTCTCATGAATTTCATTCTCAATGGGTCTTTTGGCCAAGGAGAGGAGGATGGGCAGAGAGCCATGAAAGCATTGTAACCAGAGATTGTCGAAATGAAACATTGAGCCACATTCGAAGTTGGTTTTCCCATTTGGGTTTCTAGGGTAAATAATGTCTCCATGTGAATTGGTTTTGGTCTATATGTTGAGTATGTTATTGTGTTAATTAGCATTTGTGGTTTCTTGAAGCTATTATCCGTTGTTAATGGTTGCATTATAGTATTTTAATAGATGTGTGTTAGTTATGAAGCTTTGTGACAAGCTATGGATTGAATAACTCCACGCATTGTTGTTTTGTTCTCTAAGATAGAAATTAGGCATGTTATAAGAAGAGTGTCACAACATAATTCATTGCAAAGCTCTTCTTCGAGCATGTTTGGGTTCATTAATTTGGGTTTCCAAAGATCATTTTTTTTTATAGGGGCAATAGGTTCCTAAATATATTTTGGTCCATCATTTGGGCCACGGTAGACACAAAATTGGCCAAATCAATTTTCTTCCATCCCCAAACTCATGGACATGTAGAGGCAATCAACAAGATTATTGTACACATCCTCAAATGTACAACTCCAAGTATTCACATACATGGAATGTGTTAGCGCTCTGTAATTTTCCCAAGGCTGTAAGGCAGTCACAGAGGCAACACCAAAACCGCTTCGAGTCTTGGATCTAGCCCTCCAAGACTCAGAGAGGGATCTCTCTGTCTGATATAACTTTGTTTTAATAGGTATTAGGCTAGTTATGAAGAACATGGGTTGGGGTTTTTAAATGGTTGATTTGGAACAACAAGGAGGGCCATTGGGCAAATGGGGTCTGTATTTGAATAAATACGAAATACAACCAGAAACGAGGAAAGAAAACTTCCACAGGGCGAGATAATATACTCACTGGATATTTTAGTAGCTTAAATGATGGACAAAAGAAGATATGAGAGATATAGATTCAACTAAGAAGCAGTTAAGAATTTCTTAATCGAAAACATCAGAAGATAAACATTAAAATCTTTAGAATCGGAAACAAGGTATCAAAGATAAATCCTGTAACATTACGTTACTCTTAAAGATTAGTTCTAGAAAACAATATGATCACAAAGAAAGAAATACGTTCAACTTAGAGAATAAACATCACCAATGAATACATGCAAGAATTCTGTGAACAACATGCTCATTTCTGATAGATCATTTGAAGTTACAGGAAAAATTCTCTGCTAAACACAACCCATAGTGCAGCCAGGGACCTAACAGGTCGAACCCGTTTACATTAAAATCCTATGAATAAATAGGATAGGTCATCCAAATAAGTTTCGGAAGTCGGTTTAACCGCTTCGGCCAAAAATAGCCACCACTCCCACAAAATTTGGAGTTTCTGCCATGAAAGACGGACCGGTTTTCTGCGAAAAAGGGGTCCGAGCAGACATGATTTTCTCTTAAATGATGACACTTGGGAGAAAAATGAAAGAGGTTATTGTATATGGGCATGTTATGGACAACAACCTCCTTCGGTTTCTCCAAATTCATCCCCAACTGGCCGTAACAGCTCCTGCAATATCGGGATTGTAACGGAAAATTGAGAATCTGGAAAAATGGGCCTCGCAGATGGATTTTATTCTCTCTGCTCGTGGATCCATTGAAAAAACTGAAAGAGGTTTTTGTTATTCAGCCCGTGATGAGAAAAAACCTCTCTTGGATTTTTAAAATCCATCTCCGTTTGCCCAAAAATCGATCTAAATGAGGACGTGGTAAGACAGACAAAAATGGCAAGACAAAGGCAAAAGTGGTTTTTTCATGAAACGCAAAATTCCGGACCCCCCCCTCTCGTTAAATTTCGGACGGTGAGGGGGGGGTCCGGAATTTTTATGGACCATTTGTTTGTTTTGATGTGATGCATGATTAAATGGAATAGCATGGAGTTTAATGAGGATTCCGGACCCCCCCCTCTCGTTAAAGTCTGGAAGGTGAGGGGGGGT
>SNQJ01S0029563.1:28339-82286 GCA_010110895.2 Picea sitchensis | reverse complement strand
TCAGGGAAGCTTATGGCCACATGTAGAAGAGGTCATGCCCGGATGAGCCATGATCCGTTTTCAGAGTTCTATTAGTCATTTTTTGGGTTTTTATGTGTTCTGATCTCAATGGTACAGTCTGTTTTTCCATTGGAGTTGAGCAGAATCTTGTAAAATAACTTTTGACTAATTAGTCCCAGAGAGCGAAGTCCATTATGGAGGCTCAAGGAGATGTAGCCCGGAGGGGGGTGAACTCCTTTATCATGTTGTGATTGTTTTGAGTTTTGATGGTTTGTTTGCTTCAAGTATTGTTGCTGTGTATTTATTTGAAGTACATATTTAACCATCTACAAGAACATTTCCTCACACATAATCATTTAAAGGAAGAAGCATAAACTTAACACATAAGTTTACATTGCATATTTATACACATGAAGCAAGGTCCTGTAAAGTTTATTTTAATGAAGTAGGGGTGCTTGCATAGCATAACAAGTTAGCCTTCTATTTTCAGATCAGTTATCACAATAGAAATCAATACTAATTAAGTTCAGTATGAACATTGTGAAAGTTGTTATTATCCTTGTTGCTTTCCATTATAAGTTTTCTTTGAGTTTAGGTCTTGTTTATAAAGAAGAAAAGGTCATGTCTCATATATCGTATGCCAGTACAGTATATCATGTGCCACTACAGTAGGAGGTTTGTTGTATGCGATGAAATGGTTAAGACTAGATATTTCACATTCAGTTGATGTTGTCAATCACATAGAAAATTCAAGTGAAGAAGTGAAATGGGTGCTTCAGAGTTTTATAGGCACAAGTGTCACCTATAACAGTTTCAATGGTTTATTCTGTGGCAATTGTAATTTAGATTTTGTAGGTATTTTGGATAAAACGAGATTTACCTCAGGATATATCTCAAAGCATTTTTTTTGAGGACATGCTGGAAATGGAGTGATTCCTCAAAAAATCCAAACTCGAGCAAATCATACAAATGTGTTCATGAAACTAATATTATTAGAGAAGTTGCAGTGGTGCTTGACTTCTCTTGGATTGCAACATAGGTGATGAATAAACTGGACATGATATTCAGGTAAATTGTTGTCAAGGTGGAGATTGTTGATATATGCCAACTAATGTCCCACGATTTTGTGGATTGTAGTATATTTAGTGGCTCATTTAAATTACTTTGTTGTTGAAACAAATCACCCAATTTTGGGATCCAAATTAATGTAATCAATTCTATGTAAGTGTTTGAGAGCTGCTATAAATCCATCTACTCCCATAAAGGTTTGGGGGGTTGAGTGTGAGTGATAAGCCTAGTTTGGTGGATGTAATATCTCCCTTGAATGATAAATAAACTGAATATCATTATCCCCAAAATGTTTCACTGTATAAGGTCTTACCACATAAAATTGTTGTGTGAATTTGTGTGATTGCATTGATCTCATCTTGTTCAATATTTGCAATTAAATATATTTGTGTTTTATGCTTTAGCTACACCATATCACACTCAATTTCCTTATCATTTGCTTTGAACTGAAAAGTCGATGTGCATATCACACTTAATTTCTTTATCATTTGCTTTGGATGATATAAAAAAACAAAAGTTTTGAACCATATAAAAAAAAACAAAATTAGAATTAGGATTAGATTAAGATTAAGGTTTGATTAGGATTAGATTAAAATTAGGGTTTTAAAATTGATAGGAAGATAGTGATTCTATTAGACTTTTTCCCAATATAATAGGATTAAGTATTTTCAGTTTTTATCTTTTTAGCCAATTCTACATAATACCGTGTGTTTATATATATATATACCTTTTCATGCCATACCCCAACCTGCACACCGAGCTCAAAGAGGTCTTCAATGCACTCAAGAGGTTTGGAGAGGCCGAAGCCACGTTCTACGGATCCTCATCAACCAAATAGGCGATCCAACTACCTAGACAGTGGATTTATCTATTAAGGGCCACGTGGATCCTTCTAGAAGTTGATGCTCTACTTGAGCGTCTACAATGAAACAGGCTGTTTGTGTTGACAAAATGGAACAGGTTGCGTCTTCGTGAGACAAATTGATGCAATGATTCTGTATACTAAATTACTTCACAGGATGGGAATATAGATTGTTCTCTAAAATAACTTCACATGATGAAAATATAGATTGTTCTCTAAAAGAGAACGAATTTTAGAATGGAAAATTATAATAAAAATTTGCAATGCAAGTTAAGCATTAAAATTTATGAAGAAACAACTAACAACTTATCCGAACCAGTCTCATGACCATTCCTACGGCAGAGCAACTGATTTACCATAGTTAGTTCAATATAATAAAAGGCAAACAATTATGCCTTCACAAATCCAAATGTAAAAACATTAAATCTAACAACGAATATATGCTGGTATTTTGAATTTTACCATAGGATTAGAGTTTATAATCAAAAGATTGATTAATCCATCCATAGTTCCAATAAGGAATACCACTTACCCTATTGACCTAATTATATAAATATAATGTAAAAGCCTTTATCATCACAAATTTTTTAAATTTAAAAAGTGAATATGGTTAAAATCTCTCGTTAAAGGTATCATGGTAAGAGGTCTATAGTAGAGAAAGTTCATACATACTTAAAATATCTCAATCCTTGAATTTAATAATTTTTCACCTAGTCTATTTATTAATTAAACTATGTTATTACAAGATACTACATTTTTAATTGAAAAAATTTGTGTAACAAATTTTAATATCAATTTTTAAGGTTAATTTTATATATTTTCAAAAAAATCCGAATGTAAAATAGAATTTGGATTCAACTTTTTTAAGGTTAGTTTAGTGGAAGAGAAGACATCCAAAAATTCAGCCATGTTAAGAGTAGGTGCATTCTAGGAAGGGTACCATTCTTGGATGTTTTTGATTGTTTAGATACCTTTAGATTGTGATTTCTTAGCCAATGATTGAAATGTTAGCCTCACAAATAACAAACATTTCTAACAAAAAAATATCTAAGAGATTCCTCATGATCTAAACACACACAAAATTTAACACGACCATAATAAAAAGATTGAACTCCATGTTAACCAGTAGAATGACCTAGGAGGTCAACGAGACAACATTGTCTTGATTTCTAGCGAACTCTTCCCATAGACCTCCTAAAATAAGGAGAGAGGAACCACCATTGCGCTTGGCGATCTAGGAGACCATCAAAATGGTTTTAGCATTCTGCTCCTCCAATGTCTCGATGTGCCATTTTAGCTGTCTGAAACTGGGAGCATTCCCAATGCCACCATCATTTTAGTATGTCAATAAAGCTCGAGAGGCTCGAAAAAATTGGACTGCTTGGTTTTGGTACAACCCATATTAAGAATGATGTCTCCCCCTTGATGCTCGACCTCGTTATTAGTGATCAAATTTGAAGGGTATGTTTTAATTTCAGTGAGAAGGGTATATAATCATGCAGTCCTTCCACCATAAAAAATTTACAAAAAATTTACATTTCAATTGAAAACAATAAATTAAGTTCGCACTTCATAAAAAAATGTGTTAAATAAAATATTGGAAAGAAAATATTACAATTATAACAACATCAAATAGATATTTAGTCAAATTTGAAAATGAAAAATTCATAACTCAACAAAATTTGTAAATTGTATTAATTCTAAAAATGAAACAGTACATTTTGTCCCCAAAACAAAGATATATTTAGTGTTTTTACCCATCATATTCCATCTATCCCCAACTCCCGCCCCAACTCTTGTCCTTATACGAGCATAGCCCCAAAAAGGCTATTATGTAATACATCCATTACAAAAACTTTGGAAGTTAATTGCCACCCCAAAAAGACTATCCAAAAAAGCTATTATGTAATACATCCATCAAAAAAACTTTGGAAATTAAATGCCACCCCAAAAAACACCAAAAAAACTATTATCCAAAAAAGCTATTATGTAATACATCCATCAAAAAAAACTTTGGAAATTCAATGCTACCCCAAAAAATCTATTATATTATACATTTGCCAAAAAACTTTTGGAAATTAACTATAAACCCCAAAAAAACCTATTACTAATACATTTAAAAAAAATTGTAATACATTCTATTCTATGACAAACTTTAAAATGTTATATAAATTTGTAATACATTCTATGAAAAACTTTAAAATGTTATATAATTAGTAATACATTTTATGACAAACTTTAATATGTTATATAATTAATATCTTGGCATGGAAATTTGTTATAAATTCTAGTGGATTTTTTAATAAAACTATGTCAATGTTCTTTTAAAGCAATTTAGGATGACAAGGTGCAAAGGCAAGTGACATTAGGTTGACAAATTGTGAGGCAAGTGGCATATGCATGGATTTTGGTAGGAAGCTTTATAAAAATGGGTGAATTTTGTTTTGTATAAATAATTGAAAAAAAAATAATACACATAATTGTTATTTAATTTAATAACATTATAAGTATCTAACTTTAAACATCCAAACTGTAAAAAAATTATTAAAAAACTGTATATTCATTGGAGCTATGCTAATTACTTCTTAATTTTTTATCTGCATCTTTGACTATTACAGTAAGTTTGATTGATTTTTTTGGAAAAATTATTTAAATATATAAACAAAATTAAATCATCAATAAATTATGGATAGGAATTTACAGAGCCCAATTGAATGATCACATTGAACTTGACTATTACAGTAAGTTTGATTTTTTTGGAAAATTTATTTAAATACATAAACAAAATTAAATCATGGATAGGAATTTACAAAGCCCAACTGAATGATCACATTGGGCTCTGTTAGGTTGTCTATCTTTATAAATAAGAAAGCCTACATTTTCTTCATAAGGCTAGAGCCTGGCAGCAAAGACATGGAGGTGACCATATATTTTCTCATTTTGAGAAGGTATGTCAATGTAGAGTATTGGCTTGAGAGGACCTGGTTTTATCAAGAGAACATCAATAAAGCAATGGAGGAGAATGACTTGTATGGGAGATTTCCGCCTGTCAATTTATTTATTGAGAAATAACCATTGAATTTGACTTTCTTATTTTAAAATTTTTTTAGAAGTAACAGAAATTGAAAACAACTATTCAAATTCTAAATCAAATTCTAAATCAATGGCACACTAAGTGGTTTCCATCAAGGTGTTTGCACATGTTCACTTCATATTTTTGAAGACAACAATTTGGTTTTCGATGTATTTCTTCTATTCTCCTTACCTGCCTGGTCCTCATCCATTAATAGCACAAACTTTGATACAATCAAAAATTCTCATCCATTAATAAGACAAACTTTGGTAGAGTATTGAATGTCGAGCGAGAAAATATTTATGGAAGGCTAGGTTAGATTCCATATGAAAGGTGGTTGAGTGAACGAAGCGTATTCAAGTAATACGTTTCAACTTTCTCCTATATGACTTTACGAGAGAAAAAAATACATGTATTTTTTGAAAAGAAACTTTCCATCTATTCTCAACCTTCAAACTAGATTGTAGCCTCTGGAACTCAAAAATATGGTTCGCAGCTATCCAACAACAATGCGTGGTTCCTATCTTTTTAGGCGAGGTATCAAAACAAAATGGATTCCAATAAAATGTTGGCAGGTTCCTAAGGCAAAGGGAAGGTTCCAAGGCCCTAAAACCTCCACGGGCCTTTGTCTGATGTCCTCCATCCTTCCACCTGAATCAAGGTCATTCACGACAAAATTGGGAGGAAGCAGGAGCTTAATTCTTAAATGTTGCGAACGGATCCTGTTTATGTTGACCAAAATATTCACTCGACAAGGTTCCCTGGGTGAGGGTAAAAATGGTGGGCGGAACTTTGTCACGATGATGAATCTTTTCTTCACACACATTCAAAAGGTTATCGAGTGGGCTTGGATGTTCTGAAATAAAAAACTGTGACAAGTGGTTGGAACTTGGGCCAAGCTCAGTCGTAGTCTGGTGGAGCATTTGACTACAGACCAAGACTCAAAAGGTTACCGGTTCGAACCCAATTGGGTTCTCTATTTAAAATTGGTTTCATAATGACCATTTTATTTCGAATCATTTGCAACAGATAGCTTTTCATGCTATTTTATTGATATTGATAATAAACTAAGAAATTAGCAAACACAATTCAGATTCATACTATTCATCAGGATAGCTTACGAACTGACACTATTTTCTGATATTGATAGTAAAGTAAGCAATCAACAGACATAATTCAGAGTACCATACCATCCATTTATTCAATTCGTTAAAAAAATTCCTATTCTTGCCATGACCAATAACACCAAATCGTGTTATTACAACTTCACAAAACTAATTTTAAAACCAAGAGCATAGTAGACATCAACCAACAATGGGCACTAGTCGTCTGATGAATAGTATCCTATAGATTCTGCTGATACAATGATCAAATCAAACCTGGATACTGAAGCTTGATGCTGCGAGCGACCCTGGCTTTCTGGTTTGGCTTTCTCCACTTCAAAACTTCACCACCCCTCGCTCCTGGCTTTCTCCACTCCAGGTCTTCGCGAGAATCGCCACCACTTTTTCCTTCAGGGTAATGCTTGGTTTTGAAAACGCAGGCTTTTTCCTTTTAACATAGTATATTAGCCAACATCCAAATCAACCGGTCCGAAATATTTGAATCCCACTAAACCTTTAAATTAAATACTAGAAATATTTTAATGCAATAGGTTGGCAATGGGCATTAACAGACTGTAAATGTCCACAGTGCACATTGAAAAACTGATACAAGTGGATTGTCGTACTGTGTACACTGCACACAGAGAGGGAGACTGGAATTGGAGTGACAAGCCACGGGGTGTAGCGCAAGTCGAATCAGATATTGGAAGTGGAGTGACGGGACAACAACACCAGTGGACTTTTATTACACCTGCAGGCTGCACAGTGCACACATATCAGAACGATTCATGAAGTTACATTACACCTATAATATGATTCACGAATTACGAACCCTAAATTTGATAGGCATTTAAATATGCTACTCTTCATACCCAATTTTAGATTTTATTTTACATTTTCTAAATAATTTGCAAAAACACAAATTTAATTTTTTTTGACGTGTAATTATTAATTACACTTCTGGGACGTGTTGAAAGCCCATTGATGGGCTATGACGTGTTCAATTTTGATCCCTGCTCCTTGTCATCCTTGAACTTTCTGAGTTACAATGCATAGCTGCTTGGTCATCCCGAGGCACAAATTCATGATAGTGTTCGACAACTTCAATGGTTTCCTTAGTAGCGCGCGAGGGGCCAACATGGGAAATTCTGGGTTTCTTCCACGAGGTACCATAACGAAATGAAGATAAGGGGATGAAGCTTGTTTGATAGAGATGGGGCGAATGGACAAGTCGATGGCCAAGGTATACGGAAACCAATTGTCGAAGCTAAGAAGTTTTCAAATTCTCAACCTGTTTCGAAAGGCAATTTAACTTCTCCATGGACATCATACCACCATAAGCTAAGTGTACCTCAACTTCAACAAGGGTTGCATGGCAACGTAGTCTCTGCGGAATTAGTTGGGAAATACATGTTGAACAATCAAACTTAATATAACTAAATACACAAGTAATGAATATTTTTTGTCAAAAGATAATAATTAAAGGTTGTTTGTTATTCAAAATGTATAATGAACAGTAAGCTAAATTTTTTTTATTTGGCTTTTTAAAATCTATTTATTTAAAATTTTATTTAAAATAAAATAATAAGATATCTTTATATAACTTAAATTAGTTCTATTATTTAAAAAAAATTAAAATAACTTTATATTAGTACTATTTTTATTAATGATGACTTATCTTTATGTTCCAAAAAAATTAAAATAACTTTATATTAGTACTATTTTTATTAATGATGACTTATCTTTATGTTCCAAAGATAATAGTAGTTTTTTTAACATTTTCAAAACTATTATATATCTATTAATCAATTAGTAACCCATTCATCTTTTTAATTTTTTTTTATTTATAAAGATAAATCTTTAACCAAAACCCTAAATTTTAATGTTAAACAACAAAATAACTTCGTTATTCTCTAGACACTAAAGTCAAGTATCCTACGAAGTATCCACGTCAAGTCCAATCATTTATGGGGGGCAAGACTCAGTGCCCATGGTAGCCAATGTTGGACCACAACTTTTTATTCAATTAATATCAAATTTAGTTATAATTTTTATTAATACTACATTTTTTAATTAATAAAATTATACTACAATTTTTTTAATTAATAAAATTCTTTTTTTTAAATTAAGCTAGCAATATATGAATTTATATGAATTTAATTAGGATTTTTTTGAATTTATATGAATTTAATTAGGATTTTTTTTTATTGGATTAATATAAAATTGAGTTATAATTTTTATTAATATTATAATTTTTTAATTAATAAAATTATTGTTTTTAAGTTACGCTAGTATTATGTGAATGTTAACATTTAAAATATTTAATGATTTTTACTAATTTTAATAGATATGGTTAAGAACCTTTTAGATTTTTCATCAAATTGAATCTATTTATACATTAAAAATGTGATTTAAAAAAAAATGTTATTTTTTTAAAGTAAAAATAAAAATTTAGAAAACTGAAAATAAATTCATTAAACTGCTATCTCACAATTAACTGAACTACTACATCAGAATTGATTGACTCTAGCCTGGCAAAGAAATTTCTACCCTAATTACCATTACCCCTAAATAATAACATACTCTAAAATATATCACTATAATAACATACTCTAAAATATATCACTGGTCAGAAATTGAAATTCATCAAATAAAACGAGCTGATTTGAGTTTACCACGGTCACTGTGGGACGCCGTAATTGAACGGAACTGCATTTTTACTGTTGGCAATATAATGTTTATCCGGGTGAAAAACATACGTGGAATGGAGCAGTTGGCTTTCAGTCATCTTGGCCTGTACCACAGAACGTGCCCGCGTTCGGTACTTAGAGGCATCTCATCTTCTCTAATCTCCGACAATTACCAGATCGGCGAAGCTAGACGAGGTGGGCCCGATGAGACGGGCATAGTAAGGCTGTTTTTGTTTCTAGAGTCACAAAACTGTTTTTCAAGAAATGGATCGTTTATTGAAAAACGTTATACCGTTTCTCTTTTTACCTCTGTTCCATTTCTAAAAAACATTTTCTGTTTTCCTCGTGTTTTGATTCAAAAGGAGGGAAAAAAAATAAAACAGGAAATGAAGAAATAACTTAAACCTAATTTGAGCAGGTCCATTTCCACTATAGGCTTTCGTATGCCTCCATAAGCTGCCGGTGCAGCTGTCATTTTGCTTTGCAAGATTTTCACACGCCTTTATAAGCCTCCAATGTTCAAATCCTGGGTTTGCAATGGCTAAAGATTGGCAAAACCGTGAAGGAGATTGATGCTCAGCTGGGCAGTTGAGGAGATCGATGAAGGGAAATGGTCAGTCTGTAGCTCAGCGGATTAGTTGGTCGGTTGAGGAGATTGTAGAAATTTCAGAGTTCAATCCAGTTTCAAGGCAAACAACATGCTCCCTCTATTTCTTGTCAAACTGTCAAATCTATTATTAATTGTGTAATCAATTTTATATATTGAATGACGTGAAGCCTACAATAACATTTCAAAGATATCAGTTAATTAAATTTTAGAAAAAAAAATACATATATTGATTTTTAAAATTACACATTAGATATAACACATAAATTTAAAGTCAACACTAAACTAATACATAGTCAAAAAGCAACTCATTGCTATAATCCCAAGACTTTGACAAGGACTAATAAAAAATCTCGAAAGCATCATATAGACGCATGAGCAAAAAGCTCAGATCGTGCAAGTCGTCTCCCCGTCATATCCTCCATATGACACGACATCCCGAGAATATATGTAATGCATTTAATTTTTAGTGTCTATAGTTTTATAAATCCATCCCACGTACATAAACAGATAAGGTACCTTTGCTGACATGAAAGCAATGCCAAGAGGCGTATGTCATTGTCTCTTTCACTTATAATCAATATATGTAATGTATTTACTTTGTAGTGTCTATCGTTTTATAAATCCAACCCGCGTATGTATTTACTTTGTAGTGTCTGTAGTTTTATAAATCAAACCCGCGTGTATATAATCAGATAAGGTACCTTTGCTTACATGAAAGCAAGCAATGCTAAGAAGCATATGTTACTGTCTCTTTCACTTTGGGTTACTACGTCACTGTGGAGATCATATCTCGAAACTATTTTCACTTTGGGTTACTATGACTATTTTCTTTTGGTGTTAACGATTTTTTTTAGAACATTAAAAAAAAACTAATTTCATATGGTTTTGACACCTTTTCTTCAATAAAAGGCATTAATTAAAAAAAATTAAGTTACTAATTGTTCTAAGACATTGATAGATGTATAAGACTGCATTGAATTTCATTAAACGTTATACGATGTTCTCGAATAAAGCCGGTAAGGCCGTGTGAGAGCATTGGACTAAATTGTTAAGGTCAAATGCCATTTCCCACAATTTGTTCCAGCAAAGCATTTATGCATGGGATGCCATGAAGTCTCTACGATTTCAAATTCCTCAAGGGCTATTTACTTGGTGCAAAATATTCGGGTCTCTAGGTCTTGGCCAACTTCTTCAATGGTGAAGCATTGAAGTAATTGATCGCAAACTGATCTGTAAAGAAATTTAAAACATGGGCAAGTGAGGTTTCGGGAAGCATCATAAAATATGATTAACTCAAATATTTTATGATTAACTTAAATTTTGTATGTGGTTTTATTTAGTTATCACTATTTGTATGCTATAATTAAGAATTTTATTTAATTGTTTTATGAAATGGTTTTTTTCATTAGAATTTGATAACATAAGTCTACACAAACTTATTATTTTTTGTTGTTTAAAATCCATTTTTGAATGCAATAATAGATTCAGCATGTTGAAAAACTTCTCGGGCATTAGGATTATACAAAAATAATCACTCAAATATGTGGATCTAACAAACTGGATTTTGAACAAATGTCCTAAAAAAATATCACCAAAAAAAATCATTTAATAAAAAGTTTAGACTACAAAATAATTAACTCAAAACTTGTATATAGTTTTATCTATTTACCACTATTGGCATGTCATAACTAAGATTTACTACATATACCTCTATATCTGATATCTCTTTATCTAATATGAAAAATATTCATTACAGTTATCTAAACCATCAAATTTGACAAATTTTCAATTTTAAAATTGTCAAAAACATGCACTACAGTTATCAAAACAATCAAATTTGACCAATTTTAAAATTCCAATCATTCTTTTTAAGAGTTCTACCAAGGTCTAAGCTTTCAGGGGGAGAAAAGTGTTCTTTTTGGGCTTAAGTCATTTAAAGTTTTAAAGAGATTTGTCAAATACGTGCCTGGCTCTATGTACATTGTTTACGATCATATCAAAGAACATACTTTACACTATCGTATGAAATGTTTTATTTAAATATGCACAATAACTAATAAGCCTAATTAGTAACAAGAGCTGCCATTGAGTAGATTTCACCCCAAGTGTAGAGTTCATATGGTTGTTTGAAGGCTGCGTGGGCTTTGAGATACTCTACAAATTTACTTGGGATGGTAGCCGTATAGTTGCTTTCATAGAAGATTCTTGCTATCCTTAACTTCATAGATTCTTTTAGTCCACTCTCTATGGAAGTCATCATATTGAAACATCTCTCTACATCTCATATTCATTAGAATTAAGGCGTGTCTGTCAATGATATCTTGTTCTGTACCACACCAATGTTTTAATATCAGGGTCGTCAGGGCCCAATCATGTTGCTTTGAGGATTTCCATTTTCGTGATAAATGATTTCTCTACTTTCATCTTTTAGGACTTCCTTTTCCATCTTCTCTACTAGGGTTGGAGAAGATTCTATTTCCCACCATTTTGATAATGTTTATGTGAAGCATTGAATTATAGACTTACAAGCTTCCATTTCTATTTTTCCTTTCATGCACATGATTTTGTATGAGAAATACATTGTCTATAACTTGTATAACTTGTCTAATTTGTCCAGTAGACATCCCATCAATATTCCATTCGAAATATCATTCATTAACAAAAGACAAAAATTCTGTAAGTTTTCCTTTGCAGATCTGGAACAGGGGCTCTGGTCATATTCCAAGGAATTGGTTCTTTTGCTGGCGAGACATGTACAAAAGGTTGATATTCAGTGACTAACAAATGAGATGAAAACGCATCCTTTTCAGGGGGAAAGTGTAGTGGAAACCTTTTTTTTTTATTTCAGATTCGTCAAGGCTATAAACAATGGAACTAATTGTATGAATTTTGTGTGGAAAGAGATGAGATATAGGAATGGGCTTATTATGAGGTTTTTCATCATTTTCTGTCACTTTGAAAATTGTTTTTCCCATCTCCGTGAAGGCTTCTCCAAGACCTTCCATTAATTCCCCATGACTTTGTTTTGAAGAATCCTTTTTTGTTGTTACTAGGATTTTAGTTTGTTCAACTCCTTTTATTTCAGAAAGTTTTTGATTCATGGAGTTGACACCAAAAACAATTTCACTTGCAAAAATTTGTAAGCTATCTACATGCCTTTTCCGTGAATAGTCATTTCTTACAAAAGTGTGTGAAACCATACCATGAAGGGCTATATTTGTCCAATTTAATTGTTCTCACACACTTTGAAGTTTTTTCTCTACACCAGTTGTTTGTGCTTCCTCTTTTGAGAGAACCAGTGACACAACTCTCGAGTTTTTTTCATCTTCTTCAAGAACAATCCCTTTAAAAGGGGAAAAGTAGAATGAGATTCTATCTTTTGGCCATTTAAGATTTTCCATTTGCGTCTAGGGATAGAGGGCTCTATCTTTTCTGAATCCATCATCTAGAGAAATTTCCCTGATGTTTTAGTTTCCCATTCAGAGAAAGAAATCCAACATTATTTCTCTTGCATATAAGATTTCTAATTGATAGACAATTATTTTTTCTTTTCAATTGGGGTAGTATTATTGAACTCAAAAGTTTGTGGATGAGTGAACAAATCCCAATTGAACATTTTCTTTATCCAGTCTGCATTCACTCTCCACATAGGACAACCTTTCATTAATGTAAAAAAACTGTGCATCTATGGAATAGAAGGCTTCGATAGGCCTAGTGGAAGTGGGTTCCCAAACCTACAAGATGGAATGACAGACTTTGCTTTCTCTATGTATCCTAAGCCATATCCCTAAGCCATGTCTCGAAGTCCTTGGAGGGCGACAGGAGATAAATATTTCTTTAAGTCTTGGATCTTTCATATCCAACTCTGGTATTGCATCATTAAAATATGGCTTTCATGAGGAAAATTAATCTCAGCTCCCTCAGATAATTTTGGATGTCCCTGCCAAGTAAGGAATACTAAGCTTCCGTGCAACATTCGTAGAAATTAAATCAGAGGTTGAAAAATAGAATTTATTGAAGGGAAAATTTGTTGGAAAGAGATCATATATGATCTCCATGCTATCATTCAGGTACGCTGATGTGATCACAGAGAAGATAGAAGATATACTCAGGTTAATGTCAAAATCTGTGACTTATAATATTGGTGTATCAACTATGGGATAGAGCGTCTGGTGGCAAGAGCGATCCTTATATGTTGTTGTATCAAGACAATCCATTCGTCACAGAAGCCATTAAACATTACATCGTTGTACATAAAACCTTCCATTCATTGTATATATTTACTTACTATTATGATTAACCAAGAACAATGATGATCACGTGTTTGATCGATAGAATTTTCGTGATGGAAAGAAATAAACTTATTTTACATATAAATTCTACGCAGATGCTCATCCTCAATGCACCATGGCAGCCGATAAAAATTTTATATTTGCAATTTAGAAACCTTAAAATAGAAAACACAAATAAAAATTCAAACTCGATAGATTGGTACGAAACTTCCCATCACATGTACTCAAACTCAACTATTTAAACAAGCTCGGTACCAGGCTTGGAAACACAGTCATAAATACAGGCTTGTGGTGTCATTACTTCTAGTATTGATGGTGAACGTAGTTTCTCTAAAAGGATTGAGACTGGAATTAGAAGTCCTAGTCAAAATTACGAGGCAACATCTGATAATCGTGTTAGAATTAATGATTAATTTAGGGATTGGTTTGGAGTTGGTTTTGGTTTGTTGGAGTTGTTGAGATATTCTCTCAGCTTCCATAGCTATGTTTGGGGTAAGTTGAATCTGAGTTCAACTATATATGTATGTATGTATGTGTGCAATATGATAATCTAAGTTTGTGTGAATACTGTGTGCCTCTACTCTCATGGATTTTAACTTGGTATCAGAGATCTGGCTTGATTCCCTCATGGGAAGGCTAGAAGAATGTGAGAGCTATAATCGCTTATATTCTCTGTACATATGTAGGAGAGTAGATATATATTGTTGTTTGAATTTCTAAAATTTCTGTGTGTAAGTCGTGAGGTTGTGCTGCTGTGTAAGCCATCATCCAACGCTGCCATTCATTATTGCTAGAGTTCCGTCTGATTAGATCTGCAGCTGCTGCCACTTCAGAGATTGGAGTGTTGCTGGTT
This sequence comes from Picea sitchensis, assembly GCA_010110895.2. NCBI lineage: Eukaryota > Viridiplantae > Streptophyta > Pinopsida > Pinales > Pinaceae > Picea > Picea sitchensis. The sequence goes on along the minus strand of SNQJ01S0029563.1, from coordinate 67,735 downwards.
TGTTTGTGACAGGGTCAATGTTGGGCGATTAATCGCCGTGTGCAAGACGAAAGCAAGGGATCTCCGTGAAGGGTCAATCATATTTGGAGTCGCCAGAAAATTAAGAGAAGACTGTGTTCGTGAGAGAAGGAATCGCTGCAATTATATGCCAGAAGTTCAAGTAGCGATATCACATTTCTTCCATTACTTTTGCCAGATCTGTGTGTGGAATTTGTTGGTTTGCACAGTGTTAACTTTGTGAAAGTTTTAAAGTATGGTATATATATTTTTTTGTTTGTAAATTTTTTATAATGGAGAACCATTTAAAGAACAGGGTATCATAACTCAAACTGGTGTGTGCGGAAGCCCTGACCTTGCCACAAGATGGTCACTAGTTTGGTTTTGTCTACATTCTGTTATAAAGCTGATGGGTCGTGTGAAGCCAGGAACGTCAGCTACAGGTATTCATTGTGTGTTTGTACGAAGGTCAAGTTGTTTGATCAACTTCTGAATACATCCAGTATTCAGACTATTCTCCTAGATACCGACGGATAACCGAAAGCTAAGTATCCGACAGATGGAGGAATGTCCATGGGATGGTTCATTACTTGACTGCTTTTCTTGCGGAAGACCCGATGAGCCGAGTATGTCAATATTGTTGATTATTTCAATAACATCATGATGGTCAGAGGCGTTTTTATTTTAAATGAGTCGAGAGGGAAGCTCGAAGTTGTGGAGAACAAAGAGCGTAAACCGAGAGATTTCAGAGTGGGTGAGAATGCTAATGAAGACCAGATCAGACAGATATCTATATTGTAATTTGAGAATTGTAATCTGTGATTTATTTGTAATGTAATCATTAAGGGAGGGTGTTAGAATTAATGATTAATTTAGAGATTGGTTTGGAGTTGGTTTTGGTTTGTTGGAGTTGTTGAGATATTCTCTCAACCTCCATAGCTATGTTTGGGGTAAGTTGAATTTGAGTTCAACTATATATGTATGTATGTATGTGTGCAATATGATAATCTAAGTTTGTGTGAATACTGTGTGCCTCTACTCTCATGGATTTTAACTAATAGTTATTAGCACATTATCACGATTGAAGCAACGCGGCGACATCCTTATTGATCACAATAACTGCACTTGGCCCCATCGAAGGACTTTTTGTTGAATTATTGCACGAGGAAAAACTCGTTGAGTCCCCGACTAATGACTTAAACACATCGCGGCATGACAGAAAAACTCTCATGATCACCAAAACCTCAACTTTCAGTGCAAATTGCAATGCCATAGTCATTGATCATCATATGTTGTAGGAACTAAACAAAATTTTATAAAAATGTTCAACGTCTATCGAGAAAATGGATTGTGAAAATGGATTTTGGATATCTATCGAGAAAGATCGCTTTAAACTCGTCTTCCAGCTGAGAGATTCGAATTGTTCCGGGAAAATATATAGGTGAGAATCATGTCAAATGCCACTAATGAGAACGAGACTCCACTTCATGAAACATCCATCATTAGATGCATTTACACTCATGACAATATGTATCAGTGTGGACATGATCCCATAACAAGACATGTTGATACAGTCCTGATGCGTGTATATTTAATGAAAAATGCATTTTCCTAGGACTCTGTCGTTGTCGCCATCGATGCAATAAAAATGGAAACAAATGCATTTAGTTTTATTATTTAATTGAAAAAATACAAAACATTATAAAAAACCTTACGCTAAAACAAAATATTTAAAATTCAATCCAAAATTAATTTTCATTCAATGTCGAGTTCATCACTATCGTCCCTTGGCATCATCTAATAATATAACTAGCATACCCCCAAAGCCCCAAAGCGAAGAAAAATATAACTAGCATACCCCCAAAGCAGAGAAAGGGAACGTGGAAAAAAAACTAACATATGTTTCTTTGACAATACTAAGTTTACCAATGTGCACCTTTCTAATATCTTTACTTAATTTTCAGGGATTCTGTAAAAGTATTGAAATATTTGAATCATAGAAAACCAAAATCATTCATTCAAATGACTCATTAATCTATGAAAGGTGGAGAGCAAGAGACAACTAGTTATTTTCTCATAAGTGAAATCAAAGCCCAATTGAATTAGCATAGATACAACATACTTAATGAGGTAAATATAAAATTCTACACAATGAATTAACCATATTTCCAAAAAAATATATAGGTATTCAGATTAGTGGGAACATGTGATTACTAAACCTAGCCAATACTATTAGTATTGCATTATACCATAACCTCTCTACATCATTGTAATACCTTTACCCAAAATCACTCAATTTTTATTTCATATCGAGGAACAAAAATACTACTACGAAGATATTCCCTTTGTACGATTTCATCTCATGAAGAAATGTTTAACTAATCTAAAATATGACCATGCATCAATGTACATGATAGAAAAATATTGTCAAATCAAATTGGAGTCAGAATATATGTGCTTATATAGTAGATGAATGTTTACCATGAAAAATAAGGCTTAAGCAATTCTAAAGCAGGCATGGTATAAAGTAAGTACAGATCATCAATAATAGGCTACAAATGGTAAGAAACTCAGACAGAGAACTCAGGGACTCACTTGGTAATTGTTCCATGCTAACATTGGTAGCATGCCTTGGGAAGGTGAAAATATGATGGGCACTAAGTTGGAGATCCTTGCAGTCGAGGACCAGGAAAATAGGGTGATCTTGGCAAAGGCCAAGACAAAAACCAAGATGAATATGATGATGTAGGTGTTGTAGGAGATCCTAAACTTGCATAAACTGAAATGATTGTTGTCGGTTGGGGATGATGAAACTTGTAGTGAACAACATATTTGCAGGATCCAATACGCATGTAATATGCACATTCTTTCTCTCCCTGTACAACAAAAATCAACATACATCGAATATATTGATATTCATCATGCATGCATATAATTCCCACTAAAACAGAGCAATATTTTCATGTTCTGCATACATCTATCCAAACTTAACATTTTGATACAATATCAGGCAAATGAATTTTAAATTTATGTTTTACAAAAATCACAGTTCCAAACCATATTATCGTCAAAAGTTTAGATAACATACCTGACGCACAGGAATGCCTAAATAATTCATCTCTACTTGTCCTCATAATCCATTTATGTCACATGGATGATGGTACTTACATGTCGCACCAAACCTGCAAGCTCTTGTCTTCAAGTAATACAACACAATCCATTCTCTTCTTAATATGAAACATTTAATAGAAAAAGAATTTAGAATTTGTATTGACAACAATTCATTACTTATAAACTACAACATATATAAACCAAAAGCCTCCCTTTTGTCAATTATCAATCTAGTTCACTACACATGGTTTCAGTGTTGCAAACCAGGAAAGAGGAAATCTCAAATTTGACTAGCAGAAATGCTTTTTTAATGTAGAAAAATATTTGAAGTTATACAATGCTTCCATTTATGAATCAAGGATCCTGGACATGTTACAATTATCCAAACATTTCCATTCTGACATACCTATAAAACACTCTCACCCTTGTTTGGCTAAGTTTCAGATTTGAAACATGATTTGGTCCAAAATATTTACTTTAACCACTTATATACCAAGCCTGTAGACTTAATTAATTGACTGACAACTATACCAGAGTGTAAACATTCCAAAGGTACAGCACTAGTGCAAAAAATAAAATTAAGAGAGAATTATGGGTGGATTTGAAATATTTGTACTTATTGATAAATCCTTGCTATTTAGAAACAAGCCAAGTGCTGGACTTTAGTTGATCTTCGTAACTAGTATTAATTTCCATTTTCCAATCAATAAAACTCATCGAGGTATACGAAAGGCAAGTTGTAACATGATTTACATACCAATCTCGATGATGGTTGGAATAGATGTGGCAAAATTAAAATTTAATGTCAAATATTACTACAGTGAAGAAGATACCAATTCAGTCCTGTAAAGTTTACTGCTAAAACCAAGTACAGGTTGACCAACCATCCAGCAAGGTTGTATATACTTATCCAAAGAGCCTGTATCTATTAGGCAAGTGACCATACAAACATTTGGGGCACTTGAGTCTTTATAGAATGACTAGGACTCATCAGCTATAAATATTTCAAGAAATTACAAAGACTAATTTTCTGTCCAAGCCACATAGCAAATCTCACTCCAGAAGCAAGTGCTATGATCAAATCCAAAGCTATACAATACTCAGTTGAGCATGTTGGAATGTGAGAGCATTTATGGATATTTATCACAGGCTGTACAAAACATAAATGTCCTACAAATAAATATAGTCTATAAAGCATAAATTAAAAGAATTCTTTTTTAAATACGCTTCATTTTACTATTAGTGCCATTCGATCAACACCAAAGTGGAAAACCATTGGCACTAGGACTAAAACCGTTTTCCATCACTGCATCTGGCCCACCTTTGTAGCCATGACAACCGACATTGAGATAACATGTACTGTAGCCATTTCAACCGACAATGAGATAACATGTACTATGGGGAATCAAACCTTGGTGGGGGTGTACTCACCACCTCTACCTTTACCAAACAAACAAGCCCCATATTAAAATTACAAGACCTTTATTCTTGAAAAAAAAGAGGAACAAGTAAAGCCTGCTCAAGCTAGCAAATTGAAATCATATTGACCATAAAAGGTTGGGATGAGTGGTAGCTCTAGTCATTCTGAAATATATCTTTGTTTTTCAAGTTAGGTCAAATAAATGTTTTGTTTGTACAATCAGAAATGTAAAGGAAGATCCTCCGGTGTCATGTGTTGCACATAAGCAAGCATGAATTTGGGAGCAAATTATCAAATTCACAGTTAATTTTTTTTTAGGAAATATGCAAAGATTATTTCAATAAGATGAGGAAAAAATATATTAGGAGGGGACATAAGCACAATTCATTAGCTTGCATAAGCAGAAAAGATGTTGAATGCCAAAGACAATGGGACATTTCAATAGAAAAGCTCCCATAAACTCTAGAAATAGGGGAAAATATTAAGTCGGGCACCTTAACTAAACAACACCAAGAAGATATGCCAGATCCTCAACACATGCATGGTGTTATAGACAATGGACACAATCAACAAAAGCAGTTCAAGCCTATTTCAACACATATTAGCTCAATGTGGACCATTACTTAAAGTTTATCATCTTAAAAATAGAATTGAGCTAACCGTTGCTTAAAGTTTATCATCTTAAAAATAGAAGAAAGCAAGCATCAAATGAGATACAAAACACTAAGAAGCACCTAAACTAAACACACCCGCACACAGAAAAAGTAGAAATATTTTGTAACAAATAAAGGATAATCTCGTAAAGGTTGGTTGCAAATTGATATAGGGGTAAATATTGACTCATAACAAATACTTTTCTAAGTTTGCTCATGCTTTCAGCCTTGAGCTTTATTTACTATTCAAGTTGGAATCCGTGTTTTCTTTTTATCCTGGATCAACATAAAGGATCAAAAGGTTGCCTCATTTGGCACTCAACCAGCTTAGATCCATGCAAAAACCGACTCGTTGTTGATTCTAATAAAAGGTTATCAATTTTATACTATATCCAAAAAATGGGATGCCAATACCACTTTAGCAAGTCACAAATTGAACACAACAATTGGACACAATATCGATTGGAACCCGTGGAATTCCCCTCAGATCCCAAAAAATGGGTATTGTGCATCTTTCTTAGGTTAACTGCGACAGAGCTCTGAAGCTAACGCTTTAAAAAAACTCCAAGAAACATATCCATTGAAACTAAAATGACTCCTCATTGTTCTTGAATATGCAGAGGTAGGATAATTGTTGTTTCTCTGTGCATCAAAAGAAATGTGTGTAAATAAAAGAAACAATCCAAGCACAAACAAAGAAAAGAATATAGGTTACATCATCTATATGAAATGGTGGACACAATGTGGTAAAACAAAGGTGTTACTTGGTATTTTTTACTCAAATCTGTAGAGAAAACATACTAGGGGATCTTTTTCAAACAAACACCTTAAGGATATAGATAGTCTCACTAAAGGTGGGGTACATTTTCAAAATGTTTCAAATCTGCATAAAGGCCTATACTTCTAATTCTTGTGTGTTGGTTTTTGCAAGTGTAAAATTATATCTTTGCGCTTTGAAGTGTATGTCTCAAAATTTGATTTTGAAAATACATACTCACTACCAACATTAATCTGATATTGTCAAATCAACGTCATTGAAGCATACAAGGTTGCATGACAAGTGTTTGACAAAAAGTATGAATGGATTTTTCTCACAGTGGCTGGCTATTGAGTTGTTGTATTGAAGGAGGACGAGTTCAGAGTACTTATTTTCAACACAAATAATAAACTTTGAATCCATTAGGTCGCCCTGTGTTCACAACAATAAACTTTAGAAGGCTGGTCCTCACAAACTTGGCAAGCAAAATAATGATATACAGGACCAAATGGTGTGTTGGTTATTAGCTCCGTGTTGAAAACCATTTTCTTTACCTGATTCTGTATAACAACAGACCGCACTAACAATTTTGAGTGCATGAACAGAAAATTCAGGAATTATTAATACCCATCATTGGAACCAAATCTCGAAGGCAATTCAATAGAATCAAATTTGCAGCATATTGAAATTTGTTCCTGAATTTATAACAGCCCCAGATTCTATGTTTACACATCTCTTGTACAGCTGTAAAGGGAAGATTTATTTCACACATTTTATGGCTGGAAACCCCCTTAATTGTCATAGCCTTTTAGACCAACATTAATATACAATGTGGGGTCTGTTTGCTTGGGACTGTTATGCCACACGAGTCCCTAAACGTTAAGTTGTGATCACATATTAAGAGGGACGGATTAGGGAAACATCCCAGTGATTATCTACTATTTTTAGACCTGGCTATTTGTGTTGTAAATCGTATAATTTTGAGGCATAACCAGGTTCACACAAGGCTATATATTATTACGACATTCATATGATGATGTTACTATTTATTGTACCTGCAAGGAAATGCAAATGAATCCAGCGGAAACATTTATGTTCAAAATGGTAGGGACTATTTTTAATAAGTCGATTTCACATCAATAACATTACAAAAAGTGAACGTAATAGACATGTTTTCGATATTGATCACTTGATCGATTTTTTTATCAAATGACACAAAAATTCATGCAGATTGCAAGACAAAACAACTAAAAGTTTAGAGGTCTATCTTTTCTTAACAAATCTGTCATGCTTCTCTCAATCATGTATGGATTCCTGATATGATGGATTGTTTTTGGAATCTTGAAATTGAGTGCCTCAAGAAAAGGCATGTCTCTGGAGTTTTTCCCCACATATCTCCATTGACGATGGCAGAAATTCAAGAACGAAAGTTATGTTAGCAACAAGTTGATATAACTATTGGTATAGGGTATTGGTAACTGGAATTGGGGTTTTGTTAGGGGTTGTCAGTAGAAGTCTGGGTTTCTATAGAGGTGAAGTTGGTGCCTCTTTTGTTGTATTTTAGCAAGCGATTTGCAAATAAAAGCTGTTAAAAAATGTTTTCAGCGCTCATTTCTCTTATGAATGAGATGGAAAATTTGGTTTATTTTGTGAATCAATTAGGATTCCTTTGCATTTGTTAAAAAGTTCAGAATAATATGTATCTTTTAATGGCCTTTGAATCCTACCTCGTTTCTAGGACTCCTTATCTTATAATAAAATTGATTCTGGTAACATGTGTTGGGGGATTTGGAACACAGGTGTGGGCACTGAAAGTTATTTGAAAATGCCTTTGCTCGTGTTGCTTATCAATTGAAGATTGGCTCAAATTCAAAAGCAGCCTTTATATTTGAAAATTCCGTATAAAAAATTAGTATATGGTTTTGGTATTGGAATTGTTATCTGGATAGAAGTGAAATTGACTGGGTTTGAATTTTTCATCTCTTCTTCCGTGTTTTCCTTAAAATTCAAGAAAATTCCAAATGCTTTTGACTCTCTAAATCCATGTATTTCTTCAAAGTTACAAATTAGATATTGAATTCATTGGTGAACATTGATATTGAATTCATTTATATCGAAGACTTCAAACCCGTCCTGTGATCAACATATGCTTACGTGGAACATCATTTCAAAGTGCAGAGTGTTTTTTTTCGTTTTTCTTAACCGTCTACTGTGAGCTTTCCCACACCTTAGTGACATATAGATATACATATAAATACTTGGAGTCGTAGGCAGTTCTTGCTGTCCTCTCACGATCTCTACAGATGATGGAGTTCTATAACTTGTAGCGCGTGGTTCGGAACCCTCTGCGACCACACTGGGATTGCGGGCATCCATTGGATTCCAGTGTTGGTCACTTCGTCATCCCTAGCAGCCTTAGCATCATTAGACAAAATTTGAGTAGATGATGCATCTAACCCCGTCTACACAACCGATCCTATATCTGCTGCATGAAAAAACAATGCTTAAAAATACTAGTACTATTAAAAACCTATTCTTAGAAACGGGTCTGATATTGAGGCACCAATTTATTTATTTCAACAATACGTGAGAAAACATAGATTACAATACCAAGCATTTACGAGTAAATGACTTTCCTTCCTTATAAAAACCCTTAAACACACAAAAGAATTAGAGAATTTCTTACAAAATCTGTTACTGAAATTAGAATTCAAATGCTCTGTTTTTTCTTTCATCTTCCCTTCCGTATCTTCTATTTCTTCTTGTTCATAGTGATCGTGGCTCTCTTCTTCTTCAAAGTGATGGTGGTCTTCCTCTTCTGTGTGATCATTATCGTGGTCTGAAGCATGTCACGAGTCAATTGAGCCCAATGGATATTGGATGGTTGTCTTGAACGTCTTTGTTTATTGTTGTTTTCTCTGCAATGGCTGGCCTGGTCGTTTCACCGTTGGATTCAAGGAGGGGTCTACTACGTGCGCCATTATTCCAAAAACCCCAACTTCCAAACCTTAGCTTTCCATCGCCATTGAGATAAGTCAGAATGATGGGAGGTGACCCTCGCACGTTTCCCTGGCGGACTGACCAAATGGCAGTGGAAGAGAATGCAAGAGAAGAAATCAAAGCATCTCCTCAAAGCCCGCCTCCTGAGAGAACACCAGCACTACGAAATGCTGAAGAGAGTAGAGTTCAGAGCATCCACGACCAATCTTGAAAAGCCATGGGAAAAGGTTGCCCAAGCCCCACTTTGTTCGTCATTACGGCCACCTGCAGGAACAAGGTTGTAGTATATTGGTGAAGGCAACAATAGGCACTGAGGTGGTGGAGTGGGAAAAAAATGTGGCGGGTTGCTAATGGATATGGACAGATGACGAAAATGTGAGAGTGAACTCCCCTAAAAGAACACCTTCCCCTTAATAAGATATAAAGTTCATCGATTGTTTCAATAAAATTTCTACTCTTTTCATATGATTTTCATAGGAGAGGGATAAATAATTAGTAATAATATAATAAAATAGAGTTCATGGTTGTTTCAATAAAATTTCTATTATTTTCATATAAGAGGGGAGGTGAATACAAAATCAAGGGTTTGGTTCGTAAAAACCCAAACTTATTTTTTTTCAAATTTAATATTATGGATTTACATAATCACTTTTGTTATTTTTTTGGTTACATTTGGTCATGTTCTACCTAGAGTAATGAGTAGTATATGAAAACAGTTTGAGGGATTTGTATGGTAATGAGCACATTTTACAAGGTGCATAGCTAAAGTGCAAGTTGTTAATGAATATTTCATTTTTATGTTTGAGTTTTCAAAACAAACGAATATAGATTTTCCCTTTTTGTGGGATGTGATCAAGAAGAAGAATGATTAGAAGGAGAGAAAATTGAAAGAGAAATTTGAAACAAACCATAGGAGCTTCACCTTGTTGACCAATATCTTATCATGTTCATTATAAAGGGGTTTTGAAATAGTGAAAAATAGGGTCAATATATTGTAGGTATTGGAGTCCGGTATGGGGGGTATGAGGGGTTTATATGTATTGGCAGCTATAAAAAGGGGTATCTGGTAAAAATATGGGATATCTAGTAAAAATTGGGGTTTATTTATTGGAAAGATGTATTGGGAGGGGGTTCAACAAAAAGATTTTGAGAGATATTTTTCAATATCTAGGGAAATTAGGGGTATTCTTTAATATCCCATGAACACACTAGCTATATCATAGATTCACTAAGTGGAGAAACCATGAAACAAACAAAGAAACATGGATTCTATCATGTAATATAGGTATTTCACATATTATGGTTATAATTATGTTATTTAAGAAATAATTGTTTTCCTTGTAAAAAATGAATGATATTAAGTGCTCACATGAATGAATGGGATAAAAGAAATAAATTCATTTTGTTTAATATGGAGGCTACTAGTACATGGGTGCCAATGTACCATGAGATGCATAAAAACTATATAAAGGTCTACACGCCTTTAGAAAGTCAAACCCTTGTATTCTAGTCGTTGAAGAAATGCATTATCAATGGCCAAACACATGGGTGAAGGAGAGAATACATAAACTGGGAATAACAAAGAAGGAAAGCTAACTAGATGCATTGAACATCACAATTGGATGGCATGAAAATATAGTGTATGATGCATTGATTATGAGATTAAGAGAATTAATTTTGGTTAAACATATTTATATATAGTTACAAGTTTAAAAATAACTATTGATTTTAATATCCAAATTTGTTTATATGCATGAAGGCACAAACATATCCTACGATGTGGACATATGGTCATATCTTTATATTTAAGAGTGAGGATCATGGAAAATAAACATGCAATTATTAAGTGTTAGTTGCATTTGATCAAACAAGTCATGCAAGTTCAAGATATACACACCCAATAAAAGGACAACTTGATTATATTGGCACCATTCATGAGATAATTGAGTTAGATCATAGGTCCTTTAAGTGTGTGATTTTTAAATGTAAATGGATTGACTTTTTTGATAGAAGGAGATTCATTAGAAATGACTTAGATAGTGAATTATACTCTATTGACATATGTAGAGAAATGTTGGCATCTTAGGATAAACCATTTTTGCTTCTAGTACATTATGAATAGGTTTTCATACATCCTGATGTTTCTGATTAATATTGGTGGTTTTTTATTCCATGTTCACCTAGGGGAAAATGGATTGTTTAAAATGTACCTATTTCAATTGTTGCACCAATTCTAGAAGAGGATGATGTAAATGTAGGTGGTGAAGTAAATGTAGGTGTTTAAGTAGAATTAAAAAAGTGATGATGTTAAGTATTCATTGTAATCTTAGTGACTGTTTTTAATATATAAATTGTTGAAACCGCACAAAATAGATCTAGCTAGGAATTGACATACACAGCTGCAGAGAAAATATGAGAAAAGAGAAGCAAGAGAAAAAGAATGGAAGAATTCTCATTAACCAATTGAATGAATGATAATTTACACATGATATGCTCTGTATAAATCAACTAATGCGCACTGGAGGAGAAGCCAATGCACCATAGTGGTGGTATAGAGTGATCTGGACACACACCAACAGTTATGGGAGTAAACTTCCACCTAGGCTAGTCTCACGGGCAGTTACGGGAGTGAACTCCCACCTAGTTTGAGTTAACTACTCTCTCAATCTTCAGTTCACTGACTGAAACATAGTGAAGTGAGGAGGAGATCATGGAATCATGAGTAATGCGCTAGTCTAGTGATGATTCCAAGGACAATGCGCATTATCTGGTGATGATCCCAATGCTACATGGTGATAATCCCAATGTGGCATTTAGACTCCACTCAACTGATCAAAATGAAGTGTGAACTGAAGAGAATAATACCCTAGAGGAATATTCTCCCTAAACTATAGGAGACTAGATAATGAAGAAAACAAAATCCTAGGTGTGTGTGAAGTACTCCAACACCCCCCCTGAACATCACTATGGTGAAAATATACACTAAAAAAAATGAGGAAAGGGGGAAAACCTCATGGGAACGCCCCCCCCCAACCTCAAAGTACAATGTATGTAAAAAGAAGAACTGACAGTTTCTTGGAAACTGCGTCCTTCACTCCAAGACGACTATGCATAGAATGGAACTTCTGAAAAGTGAAGTTCTTGGTGAAGATATCTATAGCATTTTCTAGCTGAAGGAAAGTACTGTAGGTTGATGATCCCCTCGTGTACTAACTCCCATATGTAGTGCATGTGGATATCAATGTTCTTTGTCTGCTGGCTCTGAACTGGATCTCTGCAGAACTTCAGAGTGCTCTGGTTGTCACACCAGATGACGATCGATCAATGAAACTAAATTCCCAACTCAGTGAGAAAATGTTGTAGCCACATAGCCTAAATGGTTATGTTAACTACCCCTCTGTACTCTGCCTCGACTAAATATAGAGAAATAACATCATGCTTCTTGCTCGACAAACAGATAGGCCCAGAACCAAGACTGAGTGAGTAACCAGATGTGGACTTGCGATCAATGTTATCACCAACCCAGTCAGAATCAGTGAACCCGATGAGGTCCAATGTGGATTCTGTTGCATAGTGAATCCCAAAGGTGATGGTTCCCTATACGTATCGAAGGATACATTTCGGATCCTTCCAATGTAGCTCATGTGGTTCCTGCATGAACCTAGAGACTTCTCCCACTTCATAAGAGAGATATGGTCTAGAGTGTCTGAGATACAACAAGCTCCCTACTATTTGTATGTACAGTATGTTTCCAACTAGTGGAGTGTCCCCTCCATCCTCAAGTCTGACTCCTAATAGGATAGGAGTTGGGACAAAATTGTAGTTTGTCATGTGAAATCTCTCAAGGATATCTCATGCATACTTGTCCTCAGACAGTTTGACGCTTGATGCATCCTGATTGAACTCGAGTCCAAGAAATAAATTTAGAGGAACCATGAACATCATCAAGAATCTGTCATGCAGAATCCTCTTTACTTCAACAATCGTTGAAGTCGAGCAACCGATGATTACAAAATAATCAACATACAAAACTAGGAATAGAATTGAATCAGTCGTCCTGAGCATGTAAGCATTCGGGTCTGACTTACAACGTACAAAGTTCTGTGACAATAGGTAGGAGTCCATCTTGGTGTACCATGCCCTCGGAGCCTGCTTGAGGCCATAAAAAGACATCTTCAATCGACATACCAAAGATGAATCCTGCATAATTCCCTTGGGCTCCTCCATATAGATCTCCTCAGAGAGATGGTTGTGAAGAAATGCATTCTTCACGTCCATCTTATGTACTTCCCATCCCTTGGATGTAGAAATAGAAAGTTTCAAATGTATGAAATCTATCTTCTCTACTACCATGCACCTGTTGAAAGCCTTTGGCAACTAGCCTGACTTTGTATCTGCTAACATGTCCATCCTTTGTGCTCTTGGTCCTGTAGACCCATCTTCACCTAACAAGTTTCCTTCCTGAAGTAAGGGGAACCAGTTCCCAAGTCTGGTTCTTGAGGAGGTATTTGTACTTCTCCTGCATGGTGGATTCCCAAAAGGGATTTCCAGCAGCCTCTGCATAAGACTCTGGATCTGAAGACTGAACCAAGAAAAGATGCTTGGGTGGCATTGGTTCAGTGGCAGTGAGTGCAAGAGGAGGCTCCTTGGTATCAGATTAAGTCCTCCTAGTATCAGGTGGATTTCCAGCAAGATCCCCTACATTCCTAAGAATATCCTTGGCCCTCTTGGGCCTCTTCTATGGCTCTAGATCTGCATTTGGATGCATTTACTCTGCATCTGACTGTATTGACTCTATATCTGGATCATCTGAAGCCTCTGAATTAGAAATCTCATCTGAAGAAGTGTCGGCATGTGCATGCTTATCATCTCTGACAGGTGGAAGAACAAAGGTGTCTGCATGCGGCTGTTGAGGTACATGCAAGACACTTTCCTTGAATTGGACACTACGCTCAATGATGAGTTGATCCGAGGAAATATCAATGAGTCTATATCCCTTCATACCATCAAGGTATCCAACAAATATACACTATGTTTTTTGTGGATCAAGTGTCTTCCTCTTCTCAGAGGGAATCATGGCCCATGGATGTGAACAGAAAATACGAAAGTGGGTCACCTTCGGTTTGAGGCCATTCCAATCCTTGTAGGGGGTCTTATCCTTGACAAATATATGGGAAGATATGTTTTGGATCTAGTTTGCACAATTAAGTGCTTCAACCCATAATCTCTGTGGAAGTGACTTTGCATGCAACATGCAAGATGACATCTCTTTTAGAGATCTATTTTTTCACTCAACAACTTTGTTTTGTTGCGGAGTATAGGGAACCATGTGTTGCAACTGAATCCTTGCCTCATGACAAAGATTTTGTATCTCATGGTTGACATACTCTCCCCCATTATCTGTTCGAAGGAATTTTATTTTATTTCCTGAATGTTTCTCAACAAGGGCTTTGAAATCCTTAAGGTGTTGAAAGATCTCTGATTTTTCCCTGAGAAAGAAAATCCATGTGAAGTGTGAGAAATCATCAACAAAAATGGGCAAGTACCTTGCTTTACTGATTGATGGATGCGGAAAAGGGCCCATGAAGTCATTATGGATCATATCAAAAGAAAAGGAATCCTTCTGAGTCTTTCCTTTGTTGAATTTCTCTTGAGGGTGTTTTCCAAGAACACATCCCTCACAAATTCCTTTGGAAAAGTGGATGTCGGGTAGACCATCAACCATTACTTACTTGCTAAGCTATTGCATACATCTTAAATTTAAATGCCTGAACCTTTTGTTCCATATCCTACTTCTTTCATCAACACGGGTAAGCAGTAATGTAGAATTTGGTTCTATAAATTTAGAAAATGTGTAAAGTCTAGATTGATGATTTACCTCACCGGTAGAAACCCTGGAATTGGTTTGCATGTCATAGATATCCACTACATCAGGTGTGAATATGAATCTCTTTTTGGTGTCAGAGTTTTTCATCTAATACACACAGAGAAGATTTACAAAAATTTTGGGAATCTGTAGCACATTCTCGAAGCTTTCGTTTGTGAGTTCAATCCTTCCTTTGTCGGTGACCTCGACTAGAGAGTTATCCCCCATCACAATAGGAGGACCTTTGCATGCATCCAATGAAGAATATAATTCTCTTGTAGCATCCATGTGGTGTGATGCTCCTAAATCTAGGATCCAAGCATCGAGAGAGGAGTTGATGGCAATCAAAGCATGGCTAGAATTTTCTTTCTTGGGATTTTGATCTTCCAGCTTCTTCTTTTTGGCACTCTTGGGGATGCGATCTCCAAGGTTGTTTTGCTGAAGTATTTGGGTCATTAGATCTATTTTTTTCTGCATACATGTGGATTCTGGATGGAATCATTTATGACAGTAAGTGCATTTCTCCCCTTTTCTTCCCTTTGCACCTTTGGATCTAGAGGAATCATTGAAGGTTTTGAGTACACTTCCTTCTTTGGATTTTCATGTGCTTTCCTTTTTTATTTGTCTTTATATTTATGATATTGATGACCGCTACCATCTTTCACAGTAAGTTCAAGCGCCTTTGGGTCTTTTATTTTTCCCATATTTATGAGCTTCTTCTGCTCTTGTGTCAGAGACTCAATAAAGGCCTCGAGGGAGGGCATCGTCTAGGTGGATCAAGAGGCGAACCTAACTAAATGAAAAGTGGATACAAAAACTGAGTATTTTGGACCAAGTTTGGAGAGAATGGTGAGAACCATTTTTTTCTCCTCCTTAGATTTATCGACCCTGCAAGCCTTGAGTTGCGATAGCAAATCCTTAGATTTGTTAAAGAAATCTTGGAGATTGTCGAAGGTTTTTTTATCCAATGTGAGAAATTCCACATCAATCATGTGTCCCCTCATCTCATTCTATTTTCCAAAAACCCCTTCCATGGTGGTCTAAGCTTCATTGAGAGTTTTATAGGAGGATATGTGAAAGAGGAGTTCAGGATAAATGAGACTGCAAATTGTTCCAAACACTTCATCTATTTGATTTAGATACTTGCATTTTGCTATGGTTGTTGTTGGTTCTGTCTATGTGTTCATAGTTAACCTGTACAATCCTCTGCCTCAAATATGTATCATCATCTTCTCCTTCCATGTAAAGAAATTGTATGGTGTAAGAATGAATTCTTTTGGAAATTCCATTTTTTCGATCTCTTCAATCTTCGACACCTACAAAAATAATCCTGTGTGTCTTTTCCCTAGAGGTACGTCGGATATGATACCATGTAAATGTGTTGAACCTGCACATAACAGATCTAGCTAGGAATTGACATACACAGTTTCAGAGAAAATATGAGAAAAGAGAAGCAGGAGAGAAAGAATGGAAGAATTCTCATTAACCAAATGAATGAATGTTAATTTACACATGATATACTCTATATAACTCAACTAATGATCACTGGAGGAGAAAATTATGCACCATATTGGTGGTATAGAGTGATCTGGACACACCAACATTTACGGGAGTAAATTGCCACCTAGTCTAGTCTCTCGGGCAATTATGGGAGTGAGCTGCCACCCAGTCTTAGTTAACTAGTCTCTTAGTCTTCAGTTAACTAACTGAAACATAGTGAAGTGAGGAGGAGATCATGGAATCATGAGTAATGCGCTATTTTGGTGATGATTCCAAGGAAAATGTGCATTATCTAGCGATGATCCCAATGTTGGATGGTGATAATCCTAATGTGACATCTAGACTCCACTCAACTAATCAAATTGAAGTGTGAACTGAAGAGAATACTCTCCTACAAGAATATTGTCCCTAAACTATAGAACACTATATAATGACTAATAAACATAGGTAAAACCTTACGAAAAAGAAATCCTAGGTGTGTGTGAAGTACTCCAACATAATACACATGTATCTAGTATGGTGGTTTGATTTTGTTATTTTGTGAATTTATATGACTAGTTGCTAATTCATAAGATATATTGTAATCAAGAGAAATCACCCATTGTTTTTCTCAAGCAATGACCATACAAACATATCAAGGCCAATCATAAATAGAGGTTAGGTGTTTTGATTAGATAAATATAGGATCTACAATATCTTCATTGTTATTTTTTTATAGCTTCAATGACAAGGTAACTAATATATATATATATATATATATATATATATATATATATATATATACTCTCTCGAACTTGAGTTGACTATGATATTGTAGGGAACATGATCTACTATGATTATTACTATAAATTTATTATATTTACATTATTAATCATCTTTTTTCAAAACAAGAAAAGTTTCTAAAACTTGGACTGCTAATATTAGCATCCTCAAATCGCCGAAAAAGTTTCTAAAACTTAGGGCTACTAGCCTATTAGCATCCTCAAATCTGCCTCTACAAGCAGTTGCATTATTCTGTAGAGCTTAACATAGCCACCTATAATAATGCATTCTTGGTCCATAAGGAGGTAGATTTTGTCTCCTACCAAATGCATATGTTAACATGTTTCCTTACGTCTGAGAAATACTAGTTCTTAACTAAATAAAAATAGTTTAAGATCTTAATTGAAAACCAATTATTAATCAATTATTATTAATAATTATGATAATTAATTTTAATTAAAAAACTAACTATGATAATTAAATAATAAAAATAAATAACTATAAATTAATACAATTTTTTTTTAATTAAAAAAATCTATTAATAAAATATTATTAATCTTTTATATTTTGTTTTTAAACTAAACATGTAAAAGCATCTTCATGAACACCAATTAAAAATAGTGCAAACATATAATAATAATAAGGTAGTATTTGATGATGAATCACATCATGTGTACCATGTATACAATGTATTGTTTTGAACATCCTCCCATTTCAAGGATTAGTTGGAACTCCTTAAAAGAATGCCACAACCAAAATTGTGTGCATATATGATAATAATTTCATAAAAATATAAAGTTGCGTGCATATATGATAATAATTTCATAAAAATATAAATTTTCAAGGATTAGTTGGAACCCCTTAAAAGAATGCTACAACCAAATTGTGTGCATATATGATAATAATTTCATAAAAATATAAAGTTGTGTGCATATATTTTTCATAAAAATATAAAGTTGTGTGCATATATGATAATAATTTCATAAAAATATAAATTTGTTTTCATAGAGACACCACTATGAGTATGTAAATATGACAACCAATATTCAATAGGTCGACACTACATCAATGCTCAAGATGTTCCTTCAACGAGACTTATGAACACACTTCATGATGCAATTACCGACGTAGGTTGATGCAAAGATGACACAAATAAAATAAAATATTTTTTTGGCATTATGCAATGACGTAAATTTGGTGCTACTATGACATAAATATGACACGCGAAGAGATGCACAGACATGATGTGTACCAACAAAAAAATGGGAAACGAGGTTATTAGGTTTGAAGTTTCACCTACAATCATTTATCAAGAAGGCGACCTTCATATTGTTGTTCTCTCTACTAAGTGACAAATGAGAGGTAATATGAGCAACAATGATGTACGTACAATTCGTATGCAAAGTCATAGTGCCTTTTGTTGGATGGTTGGTGTTGCGTCTATTTTCCAGACTAGGGTTCATGAGAGCATCCAACAAAGTTCAGTGTAGTCTAGCACTGTCATTATTAATCCTTCATATATTAATCTCTAATATAGGGAAGGTCTCACCCAAGGCCTATTGGTAAGACTTGGGATAGGTGGGGTGTATTGGTAATTATGACGAATAATAATTTATACATCATAATGATAAGTTTGTTTCTTTATCCTTATTATGCTACGCAACAACTAGATACATTTTATTAATTCATACCATAAAGAAGAATGCATATTGATATATTAACATATACAAATCATCCATAAACAATAAAGAACAATACATTTAGAATAGGGGGTATCATATTATTCCATTGAAGAATGATCAACAAATACATTGTATCTTCTGCAATGAACATCCCACATAATATTAAAAAATAGCAATTTAGGTTCACCATAAAAATGACTATGATTAACTATCTACTCACTATCAACTATGGTCAACAAAACAAACCCAAAACTACAATCAACCGTACTCCTAACCATCATAGTATATTTATACAATTTCGGCCCATCGACATCTTTGATAAGATCAAAACTCGACATAGCTAAATTACTCAGTTGCATTACCACAAAACATCATACATGGATGAATTATACCCACCTAAAGCTACACAACTAGGGAAATTCTTTTCCAAAAACGAGGTATGTATTTGGGTTGACAAACTCTCTATTCTTGCTCCACTTTGAGCCACTTTTCCTAGTCATGTGTTACAGTGTTTGTGCTAAGTTTCCACATCAATATTCATCAAACAAAGGTGCCAATAATACTTGACCACACTTGTTGACTCTTCCTCGAGTCAACTCCACTATGATCTTTCTCCCTTTTTCTCTATGCTAACGTTACTCTTCTCATTATTTTAACACTACCATTCAAACAAATGGGGCCAACACTAATTCTAATTCAAGTTCTTAAGCCTTGAACTTCCTAAAAGATTCAATTCACGTGACAATTTACTCAAGACAATGGAATCACCTACAATAAAGGTTTGTGCTTGCTCCATATTGAGTGTTGGGGTCACATTATTACAATTTCCTACCACTCTACACTTGTGAATGAGTTGAGTTGTTTCCAGTCCAAATATTGTTCTTGTGTTATTATGAAAAATCCATGTAAAATAATTGTATTCATTAGAGAGGTATCATGTAGTGTTGCTAAACTATCATCAACTTTAGATGTTGTTGTTAGCTTCACCTTGTACTCCAAAGGATCTGTCAAATTCTAAGATTCATTGTTCATCTTCTTTAATCCTCTCCCACAACTTAGTACCATGTTCCTCATACATATGTATTACCCATCCAATCATGTGTTGTGGCATAGATAGGGGAACTTTTAGCATAAGTTGTGCACAATTTCTCTATACATTTTGGCCTTGATCAATTAAAGGGTCCAATATGGACATCAATTCACATATTATATGAGTATCATGACTATATTCAACATTCATGAGTGCCAACTACAAATCTATATTGGTATTCCAAAGCTTCCCCTGAGAGGAGTGCACATACTCTAATGTCTAAGTTGTCTCTTGATTAGGCAATTTTCATCCAACTAAGGGTCCACCTACCATAACTCTGACCACATCAATTTTAATGGAAACCAAACTTTGTCTAGGTCATCTTCTAAAGGAAACCTCTCCTTTATCTATAGATCCTTGTTAACAATATCCTTTTCTAGACAAAACTAGAGGCATTCATTAGTCTATTGAAGTTCCTTCAAACCCTATTCAAACCAAACTACCATATGGGAAACCTCTTCAACTATAATTCTTGCTAGTTGTAATAGGTCTTTAGTAGGACCATTATTAATATTTGTTGTGCTCCCTTGCAGGCCCGAATGAGGAACTCCTAGTATACACCAAGTCAAAGGTTGGCCACTATCCACTAATGGATTAGAATTGGTCTATGTTATAATTTCCTTTATGCATTTCACATTATTTAGCCTAATATTAGCATTCTATATCCATTCTTGAATATTTATGGTGATGTACTGAACAATGAGAAAATTCTCTTGGTAGAATTGCATCATAGACGAGCAATATTCTTTATTTCTAGACAACTTCTCTATAATATCCAATGGTGATAAGTCATTCAAAGGTGAACACATCAACTTGGTACATTATAACTAATGGGATCCTTCAAGAGTAGACACTAGAGAATAACCTTTGTCTTCAACTGATTACGATTTAGTAAGCACTAGTTATGGTGGTCTCATCCACAATTGATCCATTTCCTCATTTTCCTTGCCCTTTACCTCATCAACCAGAAATTCATTAGTTTCCAGAGAATGGTGCTCAAGATCATCCCAATCTCTCGTGCCACCAATCTCCCCGCCAACAATGACCCTACATTTCCATCATCATTCACATTATATGCCTCATTTTGATCCATCTTGCCAATGTCCAAAGCATTAGTATTTATTCCTAGTGGATGAGTACTTATTACTTGAAGGGTATAATGCTTATCGTTAGGACTATGCATGACCTCAGGTTTGGGCATTGTATTTAATGTGGTCAACACTTCATGATCATTAAAAAAAATGCACATCGTTTTTGCAAGAGTGGGAAATGTGTACGAACTATAAGACTAAGTAATAATGGGTATCACCCACTCTTAGATACTAAGTACTTACATGTTAGATAAACCACTAGAATTAAGGGGAGGTATATTACCCACAAATCCATAACCAAATCCTTATCGTAACTTAGTAGGATTGATTTCTTTGGGTAGAAGATATGGCACTGTAACTATTAGTACCGTGTTCTACCGGGTAAATTTTAAATCTGTTGCCATGTTCCGGTATCACATGTGACAAGGGAGATACCAAAAGCATGACGTTCTTGTAGCACATCATTAATAATATTTTCACCTTTTCTCCAGTTTGTAACAATTTTGTCAAAATCTCCAAATTTTTGCTTCACCCAGTTCTCACTATTTCAAATTATCATCGGGTGGGGTAACATTGTTTGCTTTAGTTCAAACTCCTTACTCTCTTTGATTGTAAAAAAGGTTATCACGACTCTAAATTTATAAAAAATCATATAGTTTTCCTATCACTCGATAACAAGGCAAACGATGAAGTCTTTTTCATTCTCATTTAAACAAAAATTTGTCAAAATCTCCAAATTTTTGCTTCACCAAGTTCTCACTGTTTCAAATTATCATCTGGTGGGGTACCATTGTTTGCTTTAGTTCAAACTCCTTACTCTCTTTGATTGTAAAAAAGGTTATCATGACTCTAAATTTATAAAAAATCATATAGTCTCGAGAACAAGGCAAACGCCGAAGTCTTTTTCATTCTCATTTAAAGAAAAAAATACTAGGCCTTTATCCAAGCTTAGGCTCTAACCAAATCTCAAGCGAAGGCTCAAATCCCCAAGGTTAATTCCAAAGTCAACCACCATGCAACGTCAACCACAAGGAACAATCGACAACGCCCACACAAGGTACCAAAAGAAAAACCCACAGGCCCATTAGCGATTTACTACCCGTCAATAGAGGATGCAAACATTTGTGGATATAAACAATTGAATGATGTTTGTACTTATGCATGTGGAATATTACCCATTAAAGATTGATTGCCCGATCCAAATTTAAAAAATAGATGTGCAGGTATAAGCATCAAGTACACTATCAATCAGAATCAAGCCACGAGTTATTAATTTTTTTTTGCGTTAAGGAGAAATGGATGCGTTGGTGGTGACTGTCAAGGGAAGCAGTGTGTTTACTGTCGAGTTGAATCTAGGTGTTAGGGTATGAAACTCATCGAGATAAAGAGACCACCACATTCATATGATCAAGTATCTCGTCAACTATAGGGAAGGCACTGCAGTTGATAAGGAGTTTGTAGTTTTCTCTCTAGACTTACTGTCTGGGCTTGTAGAAGGTTTTGGGAGTGGAATTAAAAGCCTGTTTGCCCGAAGTGATCTGAGAGACCTACTTTTGCAATATTGTGCAGATGAAGCTGTTGATGTTAGTCAGAGTGCCCTTGCACTATTTGGATACCTTGCGAAAGTTTTTACAGTGCATTCGTAGCCACATTCTCCTGACTTTATTAACCTTGATGCCAAACAGTCGCAAGCTGTGGAAATGAAGAAAAAATATTCTTTTGCAAATAATTTTGTTGGGAAAGTGGGTTTTACTATCTACATATATCATTAGAAGCACAATCAACCATGGACCTGCCTCATAAAGACTATCCTAACAATGACATTTGCAAGCAACCTAGAATGATTAATTAAGAGATAAATTGTGCGTGCAGGTGTTGTTGTTGTGGTATTTTCTATTGCGGGACTCAGATATTCAATTACCTAATTCAGTTCCATGAAGACTCTGAAGGAAGTTTCATTCTCAACTACAATAGGTGACAATATCAATTATGGAGCACCGAAAATGGTGCTTGATTGGCAGTGACAGAGCATTCCCATATTTTCAGGAATCAAGATTTTGTTGAGTTGGAACACCTGGCAGCAAGAAGATCATTCCATGTTCAATTACTGGGTGGCAGATTGATTCGATATCCAAAATTTTAGGGATTTAATCAGTAATTCCAGACAGCATATCTTGAGTATTTAAATCAACAGTTGAACATAGCCAGGGATGAAGACAACATGTATCAACTGGCAGCCAAAGATTGATTGAAGATATCAGTTCTAGATTTAATTTACCACATATCAAGGAGAAGATCATTTCAAGCCAAAGAATTTGACTCTCAAAACTCCAAAATTTGAGAGACCTTACAGTCTGTCTCGGATATTGTGGCTGAGTTTTTTCATAATTTCTATTTTCTAGTTATTTGTTATCAATTGGCTTGGGCCACATCACATATATATTTTGTAAATTTTATTTGAAAATGGGAGGCTCGAGAGGTTTCAAAGGGGGGTTCAAGTTGGAGTGGTGGACTTGTTTCATTATACATTCAATGCAAATGGCTACCTGATAGTCAGACCATCTATTCTTGTCTCTGATTCCTCCTTTTCTTACTTTAAAAACATATTATCTTTGCAAAGCATTGAATACATATTGTTTTATTGGTAAGACAATGAATATTTTACTGACTGCCCTCTCATTACAATACTTGTTTTTAAAGTACATTATTCCATGTCTCTGAATGATATTTAGGATTAGGAATCTTCCTATGTAAGTGAACAAATTGGGAACTTGCATATTTCTTTCGTCTTATGATTTTATCTGGCTTATTAGATTGACTACCATTGACTAAATAAGTATGATAATAAATTTATTTGGTGATCATAGACTGTTGTTGTCCCCTTTTTCATCCACTGATGAGACCCCAAACCAATTTCAAAAAACCAAAAAAGTCTTTATTTACAAAAACCATTGCAATAATTTAATGATTCCCTAGTTTTCCCTTTAACAGTCAAGTGCAACTTTAGGGACTAACATCTTTTGGCGCCGTTGTCAGGGAACGAAGGAACAAAGACATCTTCCCTTGGAAGAACAACAATGATCAACTCTAGCTTTTGATGGAGAACAGGGGTTGGACACAATTTATGACTTCATCATTCACCTGGCAACTCCATGAAGGAAGAATACGTTGGTGACTCCACTAATCCAAGATGTCGAAGGCTATGTAAGTTATTTTGGCACGTAGGTTTGTACCATTTAATTTCTCTGCTATTTTTGGTTTCCCTAATGATGTTCCCACTATAGATATATGGGAATATTTTCTTCCAGGGTTCAGAGAAAAGGATGAGGACAATCCGACACTACATTTGATTGAGTTTCATCAATGCATGGATCAACTGAATATTCATCATGAAGACGTATTGATGAAAATGTTTATGTACTCTTTGGAGGGTGATGCACGTGTTTGGTACAGATCTCTTCTTGCTTCCAACATTTATTTTTTAAGAGAATTAAATGATGCATTCAATGAACAATGTAAAAGGCATTTTCTAGCTGAACTTCTTCTGGTAGATTGTTGTGAGCAATGTAAATCATGATATTATTCTCAAGAAGTTGTTCTTAATACATATGACGAAGAAGATGAAGAAGCATTAGATGTTTCTATTGTTTCAAATGTTGATAAAGGGGAACCTATTTATAATGAATTCTTGGATAAAGTACAACAATTGTTTGTCCAATTTTGCATTGATTTTTTTAGCAGCAATGAACCTAACTTTGACAGCTATGAATCAAATGCATTGGAAGAAAATGAAGGAGATGAAGAACAATCCACAAATTTTTATTCCTCATCAACTATTGTGAAACAATTTCAGAAAGCCAGTAATTCAACATATGGCATTCTTGAATCAGGATCCGAGGGAACAATTCATCAGAGGAAAGATTATATTAAGCCCGAGGTTCCAAATCTTCCAACTGATGAAACTATATTGTAGCCCCTTGTTTCCCACAATGATATTGTTGTTGTTAAAGGAATTTTTGCACAAAAAATATATCAACAGTTCCAGGGATTCATTGTTGCCCCTTATTGTAATAAAACAAGTGTTGTTCATTTGTTGTTTCAAGGAAATCACGTTGATTATGGTCTCACAAATACAACATAAATTGCAGATGGACAATTTTTTTTTTTTTTTATCAATTGAAATTTTGTCATTTTATATATGATCCAATAGTTGTCTACATGGAGTCAGTGTTTCCAGAGGTTCAAAATTTTGCAACATTTGGAATTAAACCAAATTGCAACTGTAATTATGGGCTTCCCATTCATTTTTTGTTGCAAAAATCTCAGTTTTTCTACATTTTCTTATTTACCTGCAAGGAAGAAAACCATCTTGTCAGCAAAATGATTTCATGGTTGCATTGGAAATTTGTATATACATGATCAACTTGACTCTTGTTAGATATAAGTAGGTAGTGTGTTGAATAAGCTCACATTTCAAGCATGTAAATTTTGTTTTTAGTCTATTGGTGTGGTGTATATCAATAATAAATGACTCCATAACCCAATGAAGACATTGGCATCCAACCTTTTCAATTTCAATTTTAGTCGGGTTTGAAGTTGAGATTTTTCTTCAATTGAGCAGGGATGCTATCCAATCTTACTGAGTAGTTGCATGAGGAAAGGATAGTGAATAAATAAGGCACTATGGTATGTGTTGGGCACTAAAGATGTCCTAAAAACAACCTTAGTCTGACATTAATTTATCAACCAATGATTCATCTTCTCTTTCAAGAATGTCAGCAAAGCTTATGCAGATAGTTGTAGAGATTTAAATCGTATAGATAATTCAGCTACAACAAATCTGAGTCTATCTAAATTACTGCAATAATCAAGTTCTTCACACATTCATTAAAAACTTTGAAACTAATAACTCACTCAACAGAATTGTAATATGAACAATAACACACCATGAATCAAAGCATCAATCAATTTACTGAATTCATTCATCTAAGAAACACTAATTTAATCTGCGAAAACACTTAATGAATCAATCTCTCAATAGTTAATTAATCTACCGAAAATGAACAACGATCTACTGAATTTTTAAGAAGGAACAAAAAATGTGAATTTAACGAAAGGAACAACAAATGTGAATTTAATCAAAGGAACAACAAATGCAAATTTAAATGAAAGGAATCCACAAGCGATAAATTCACAATAAATGGAAATGGAACACCAATCAATAATCTTTAAATGGAACATCTATTCTCTGCAAATGAACAACATAACCAATTCATAAAATAATCAACACACTAACGAGTTTATCTTAACTGTTGAAAGGAAATTCAAATCTCAGAACTAAAACATAATTGATAATATTATTGATAAGATTATAGATAAGAAAATAGCTCCTATTGACTGGGCCCACGGTCTTCAGAAGATACTGCTATGAAAAACTATGTACGTAGAAATGATCAAACCACTTGAAGCTTTCATTAATTCCATGGATGATAAATCATTTACAATGGATTGTTGTACAAAATGTCAACAATTAAGAGATCCGAATGTTTGGTTAAATTCCTTGGTATCTCTCTATCATTCAATATCATTTATATATTACAATGAGATAAGTAAATTAATCTATCCTGGGGATCGAGAGATCCTCAGTATTGATTTTACTGTTTATGAAGATTGCAAAATAAAGAGTCAATCTTCCTTAGAACCGTTTTGTGCCTAATTTCTTCGATCTTCAATGGACTGTGCATCTTCATGATCTTATTAACTATCTTGAGTTAACAACAATTGTCTATTTCTACATAAAATAAAAAAAATTCAAACCAAAGTTCAGAAAATATCTAATATCATTTAATAATATTTCCTAAATACTTTTAAACCATTTTCTTTCCTAATTGCTTCAAATTAATAGAAAAGTCAACAAAGAGTATATCACAAATTAGAGTAAAAAGGAGAATATTTATACCTTTTTCTCAACCCAACATACCCTCCAGCTTATCTTTTTGCATGTCCTCATGCAACAAGAGAGTTTATATGCAAAGCTGTGATACTAAAGGGTGGAGAGGTCTCTTCTCTAGGTCTTCAGAAACCATGCTTACCTTTAAGCTCTTCAAAAGCAACATCTTCCCTTTTCTTACGAATTTCATAATCATTCTGATAACCCTTTGGAGGATACCAAATAATGGGAGGATTGTACCTGCATCCAATCCAGGAAGGCCTTTCTTCCATGATCATTATGGCATACCTCTCTAACCTGAAAGTAGTTGCTTGAAAATTTCTGAAACCAAATGGTTCCCTCTTCTTGACTTCATTTGAAGAGACATTCCATCTTAGTTTGGCAGCAGAAAGGGATTCTTCTTTAATCTCTCCAAAATAATGTAGCCCTAAATGTACAACATGTCTATAGATAGGGGCTAAAGATTTTAGAATCTTCTCCCTCTTCATGAATTCTCTATGCGTAATAATGGTATCAAAGGATTTAGGAGGTTCCCCTTTGATCCATAGGTCTAGTCCGTTCTCCCTTTTCATGAAAAACTTATGTGCTTTATTCCACCTGGTTTTCTTTTTGGCAAAATACAAGAAGGCCTGAAACTGGATGTCCCCAATGAATGGATTGGGGTTCTATTTTCTGTTTTCTCCTAGGATGAAGTTGTGAATATATAGTTCACACAAAAAGTATTGTACTCCATCCTCTTGTTCTTTAAAACATGAAACAAAATTAGTAACAATTGTGAAATCAGAAGGTGTGCCTACCCTAATATCTTTTACCTTTAATAACAGATAATGTTCTAATAAAAATAGGGCATAATTAGTAGCAGGGGCCCTACAAGCTAAAATATTAGAATAAACAGAGCAAATTTCTTTGATTTGCTCCAAAGCTCCATCAAGTTGGCCCTGTACCTTCTTCACCTTTTCTTTATATTTGCTGAGCTCAACAAAGGTATTATTCTTAGTTGTTGATGTGGCTCATAGTTGTCTGACAAATTTCTGATGTTTTGACACTATTACCATTTCACTTTTGCATTGAGTTAGGGTTTGGTGAAATTGTTCTAGTTCTGCTTCCAACCTTTTAATAATGGCATCATGTTCAAGGGAGTGAAATAATTCTTCAGTCTAAGCAACTATTTCTATTGTTGTTAGAGCCTCTGTCTGAGTTTCTATTTCAATTGATTCCAAAGGAGCATGAAATTATGTTTGTGTTTCAACAAAATTAGTGTGAACTGCCCTTCTGGGAAGTGGATTTATTCCCTGTACTCTATTCCTCTTAGATTTATTCTTCTCATGGGATTTGTTAGCTTGTTCCAATTGTTTCTTAAGTTTTTTAATTGTTTCTTTCAATTTGCCAACTTTTTGTTTTAATACTTTTATTTTCTTAACCTTTTTCCTAAATGTCATGTTTTCATTTTCTAATTTTCTGATTTGGTTATTTCCTTTTCCTGCTGTTTCTTTCCGTCTATGGAGAATTTCAAGGTCTTCCCCACCTTGATCAACTGGCAACTGCTTCCTTGTATCTTTGGGGTGCTCTGGTTGTTCTAAAGGATTGTTCTCATCGAACTGGGGTTCTGGTTGTTCTGTTCCTTCAGGAGATGGCATTTCCATATCAGGAAGATCAAAGATAGGGTTTGAATGAGAAGAAGTTGTAGCTTGGGGTTCTCCAGAGCTTTTTGTATTTTCAGTAAGTGATATCCCTAAATTTCCCAATACTTGGGCCATCTCTTCTTCAAAACTTCTAAATAAACCATCCTTCTCTTCTATAGGGCTTTCATGTGATGGTTGTTTTTTTTGTACAGTTTCCTGAGTGATTTCAGGTTGTGTTGTCTTTTAACCCCTTCTTCTTTTTACAGTGGAGGTTTTAGGTTTCTCAATTTGTAGGGGCCTATTAGGCTCAATTAAGTCCCCCCAAGTTATTTGTGTATGGTTTAAGGTCATGTTTACTATCAATTTTACTAACCTGTGATGACTAATTAGATTGGAAGGGTCTTTCACTTTTTGTGTTCTTCCGACGACTTCATGCAACATGGTATTAAAAAAGAATGGTAAATTTATCACTAACCGTTGTTTTAGTACTTCTTGCAGCTTGAGGTGGCGAGGTCTGACCATGTCGTATCGCCTGCCACATGTGATATATCTCTATACCACTCCTACTATCTCCCTCCATGGTTCGCTAAGAGTAGAGGGGTTGAGGCCTTTCCCCTTTTTGTCGAATTCCTCCCCTGGTTTTGCAAAGGACTCCACAACCTCCTTGAGTGTTGTGTATTTCCCGGTCCACTATGTTCCTTCATTTGGGAGGCATGTTACCTCAGCTATAATGGCATCAATAACTGGTATCTGTATGCCTCAAATTACTGAGACTCCCCCCTGTAAGTTTTGGAAAAATGCTAGAGTGACATTTATATTGAATACTTGCAGTCTATTAAAGTATTACGTCCAGCCCAGACAATGTATAATTTCCCTTGTTTGGTCGGTTACTTGCAGCAATGTGGGCTTGCGGAAGATGCGTCGGCCACCCATGTCTTCTGTAAACAAGTCATCATAACTATCGTTCCCAACTGCAAACTTAGTTAGACCAGCCTATGAGAAAAAATTACTAGAAATGGTAAAAATTACAGAACAATAATGGTATATAGAAATATGAATTTTCCCATTAATTGTAATCATTATGGTCTATCGATAATCGTGCGAAATATCTGCCCCATGATAAATGAAAAGGTCGACCTCGACCATCAATATGTGTGAACGTAATGATCGTGGTCAGTCCGGTGAGGGGTAATTATTATGTTGCCGCCACTGGGAGAATGACCATTAATAAATTTCAAAGCACTTAATGTTAATCATGAATGATAATCACACCTTTTGTGGGAAGTACAAGTTCAAATACCAATGTTCAAATATGTTAAGGTAGAATATTTTGAGTAGTCTAATTTGTTCACATTTTATAAATATGCCACATGTCATAACTTTGTTACTTTCCCTTGTGTTGAATATAAATGGAATGATAGCCTCTTTTTTAAGGAAGGAATTCTATGAACATAATAAAAACTTAGCTTATTTAAGATAAACTTCAATACCACAGGCAATGCCACTGCTACCAGCAGGTGTCCATAGCCTCGACAGGGTTTCCTTTTAACCCATAGATGAGACAATATCCTCAATAAATAGTTTAAATATTATTTCCTCGAAAAGGCCACTATCCTGGTTTGGTGTCCATATAACGATAATTCCACTCACTAGATCGTAACAAAGTGAACAAGCCGGATCATGACGAGACCTCTTTCCCTTTGATGCTAAATGTCAAAGGCCATTGCCCTGGTGTGGTAGCCATAGTGGGAATGTCACTTATGTTAGTCTCTTATGATCGTGGTAGGTTGGCTCATAATGAGACCCCCTATCCTTTTGGGGAGAAGGTTATTTTGTTTATTTATATTATTTTATTATTATTCCCCCCCCCCCTTTTTTTAGGCTTTATTAAGGGAGGCTCGTCTACTCCTTAAGAGTGTGGGATGGTATAAGAAGTGTAAGAATTCCAAGTAAAAAAGTGCCTTAGACTCCTTATTATGATGTGAAGGAAAACTATCATTCAAGTATACGTATATGTATAGGGGAAATAAACAAATTATGGTGTTTTAAGGGTTATGAACAATATTAAGATAATTCGGAAAAATCAATCCATGAAAATTTTGATAAGGTATATTAGATATTCCTCAAAAAGAAAATGAAAAATAATTACCATGATGATTAGAAGCGATGCTGTTGAAAATTAGTTAGTGAATTTCATACCCAAAGGAGTGGATAAATGTATCTGAAGCACGTGTTGTTGGTGGAAACAAAAAATTTTACTTTCAAAGAAAAGGAACAACAATAGGAACAACTGCAAAAAAGGAACATCAGCTATTTCTTTCGAATGATCAGCGCTAGCCGAAAAAAATGAACAACAATCACGACAAAGGGAACAAAAACTGTTACATTCAAATGAACGATACTACCCACAAAGGGAACAATAATTGATACAAAGGGACTGACAATTGCTACTTTCGAATGAACGACATTACCCGCAAAGGGAACAACAATAAAAAAAAGGGAATGACAATTGTTACGTTCGAGAAAGATGGCAATGATGTTCAAATTCAACCTTCTAATTAAGAAATTGGATACCTCCCACAGAAATGTTTAGTGAATCTAGGATTGATTAGTCATCAACTAATTTTAATTTTATGGGTAGGTTTATTCAATGATCGTAGTATATTGGATGGTTTACGATGTCATGCATTGATTTTCTATTTATTACAGCTGAGCATTCTTTTAGTGTGGTCGCCTGACTCTTTGCTACGAAACATGACATATTCATCTCCTGTATAAAACAAGGTTTATATTCTATGGATTTTTCAAAGTGAGACAAGAGCAATTTGAATTTTTCAATAAGGAACAAAAAATAGTGCTAATTATATTTCATTACATTCATCTTTTCTAGTTTTTGTTCTCCAAAACTCTTTATAGTGACTTTTCTAAAAAGTAAAAACCTAAAAACTCAATCAAATATTTAAAGAAAGCTATACACAATATGTACAGTTCTGGAAAAGCAAGAATTTCATGGAGCTAAAGCTGTTGGGTTACCTTCCCAGCCAACCAAAATCTGAACAGTAGGATCATTACTTACTTCTTGGCAAAAGGATTGTTTTGAAACCGGCTGATGGGAGAGTCATAGTCGATGTCCATTTACCAAAAAAGGAGAACCTGACCCGTCGATTGTAGCTAAGGTGACAATGACATTATCATGGACTTCTCTAATTTCATACGGTCCCAGCCACCTTGTCTGCAATTTCCCAGGAAAATATTGAAATATGGAATCATAGAGAAGCGCCCAATCATCTTTTTGGAAGGATTTCTTCTTGATATGCTTATCGTGCAAGCTATCTCTCTGTTGTTGAAGAACAATTGTGTGTTGAAGGGAAAACAAGCGTTCTTCATCTAACTCATTGAGCTATTGTAAGCGTTGCATGTGTGCTTCGGTTTAAATATCTAGTCCAATTTCCTGGGCCATTCTCAAATTCGTGATCTCAAATTCAATTGGAAAGATAAGCTCTTTGCCAAAGACTAGGTGATAAGGAAAGTAGCTAGTAGTGTTACGCCATGTTGTGTGATAGGACCATAAGGTATTTGGAAGCTCGGCTGCCCAATTTTGACGGTTTGTTGAAACTTTTTTTTGTCAAGATTGCCTCCAAGATTTTATTGGTACTTTCCACTTGTTCATTTTCCTGTGGATGGTATGGGGATGTAACCTTGTGTTTAATGTGATAATTGCACATAGTGGCTGAGATTTTATGTGCTGTAAATTGCGAACCTCCATTCATAATTAATTCCCTGGGTAATCTATAGAATATGAATAGTTCAAAAAGAAATTTAAAGACTGCTTCCTCGGTTGCATTTGGAATTGCCACCACTTCTATCCATTTGGTCATATAGTCTGTTGCAACTAGTATGTAATCTTTCTGGTTTGATTTTGGGTTGAAGGAGCCAACGAAATCCAATGCCTATCTCTCGAAAGGTTCCATCACCACTTGTTGTTGTAGGGGCATTTCATCAACTTGACATGGTCGGCCCATCCTTTGACAGCTGTCACAGGCCTTGACATACTTCTTTGCATTTTTTAATATTGAGGGCCAATAGTATCCCATCTGTAAAACCTTATGCCTAGTTCCGCGGTCTGCAAAATGTCCACCACAGGGCTCATCATGACCCGCCATCAAGACATCGTAAATTTCATCATCTATGACACATCTTCGAATCTAAAGATCAGACCCTATGTGGAAAATATATCCACCAATCCAGGTGAACCATGCACTGTGTCGAACAATTAATTTCCTTTCTCTTGATGACAGGTGTGCTGGAAATTTCCCAACTGCCAGATAATTTTCCACATCAACATACCAAGGCATCTTAATAGTGACAGTGAACAAGTGTTCGTCTGGAAATTGGTCTTCAACTGTCAAAGAATTATATGTTTTGGGTATATGAGACAAGAAATCTGCAGCAAGATTCTCTTTTCCTGGCCAATCCTTAATGGTGATGTTGAATTCCTGCAATAGAAACAACCACCGAGTAACTCGTCCATTAGTAATTGGTCTGTTGGCTAAATATCTAATAGCAGAGTGATCAGTATACATAATTACTGGATAGCCTATTATATGGTGGCGAAATTTATTAATAGCATGTATAATGACTAAAAATTCTTTTTTCTGTTACTACGTAATTTAATTCGGCAAGAGTAATATTTTTGCTAATAAAATAAATAGCATAAGGTTTCTTATCATCTTCATGTCCAAGGATTGAACCTATAGCGATATATGATGCATCTGAAGAGATTTGAAATGGTAATTTCCAGTTTTGTCCTCTCAGCACCGGTGCGGTTGAAACTAACCTTTTGTGCTTTGAAAATGCAACATCACACTTATCAGATCACTGAAATTTCACATTACCATCTAAAGCATGTAAAGGTGTAGCTATTCTTGAATTTTTTTATATGAATCTATGATAATATCCCGCAC
This sequence comes from Picea sitchensis, assembly GCA_010110895.2. NCBI lineage: Eukaryota > Viridiplantae > Streptophyta > Pinopsida > Pinales > Pinaceae > Picea > Picea sitchensis. The sequence continues at coordinate 34,270 of SNQJ01S0029563.1, read as the reverse complement.
AAGCAAGGAAACTATGTACCTCATTTTGTGTATGAGGTGTAGGAAAATTAAGGATTACCTCTATTTTTGTTGGGTCTACCTTGATTCCATCTCTAGAAACATAGTGTCCTAGTACCACACCTTCATTCATCATCATATGACATTTCTCATAACTCAAACATAGCCTAGTAGAAATGCATCGTTCCAGTACCTTCTCTAGATTGTTTAAAGCTTGATCAAAATCAATGCCATAAGGGGTGAAATCATCCATGTAAACTTCAAGTCCTTCATTAATCAAATCAAAAAATATGCTTAAAATAGATCTCTAGAATGTGGCTAGAGAATTACATAATCCAAAGGGAAATACTCAGTATGCGAAGGTACCCTAGGGACATGTAAATCTAGTTTTATCCTGGTCTTCCGGAGCAATATGAATCTGATTAGAACCGCTAAATCCATCTAGGAAGGAGAAAAATTGCTTCCCTGCTAAAGTATCAAGGACCTGATCAATGAAAGGTAGGGGAAAATGGTCCTTTTGGGTAGCTTTATTGATTTCTATATAATCTACACATATTCACCACTTACCATTCTTTTTAGGGAGGATTACTAGTGGAGAGACCCATCGGCTGTCTGAAATAGGATATATGAAATCTACATCCAATAGTTTATGTAATTCTTCTTTGACAATGTCCCTGAGATGAGGGTTTAATTTTCGTTGGGGATGTCGTATGGGTCGGGCATCTTTTTAAATATAGATATGATGTGTACATAGATGGGGATCAATGCCCTTCATGTCGGGATACTTCCAAGAAAAAGACTATTGATATTTAGAAAGGATCTGAATCAATTTTTGGTGTTGTTGCTCATTTAAATTGGCATTAATATTTAGAAATATTTCTGGTGCGATTTCAACTGTAATGTTGTTGTGGAGAACAGTAGTGGGAATCTATTGCTCCATCAATTCTTCCAAAGTATATCCCTATTCTTCATTATCTAAAACATATTTTAGCATTTGACATGTTGGGTTGCTTACAATAGTTGGGATGTTAATGAAGTTGTTGATCACATCATCTTCTAGTTATTTTTGAGCCCAAGATCTTCTTATAATTTGAGAGGAGATCGTAGGTTTTCTTCTGGATATCTAGGTGGTTGCAACTATTGATGTATGATAGGAAAACTTGGTTTAGATGGAGGATACAAGATAAGTATCTTTATAGAATTTCCTCTAGCAATTGTCATGTTTCCTGTGTGACATCCTATATATGCATCTGTTGTTGCTAGCCATGGTCGTCCCAATATTAATGGGTGTCCATCGAATCTACTTCTTGGGTTGATAACTAGGAAATCAGATGGGTATTCCCAGGAGTCGGCCGAAATTGCTATGTCTTGTAATGTGTCGATTGGTTTAACCACCGATCTTCCAGCCAGTTATAACATAGTTGAAGTAGGTTCAAAGGAGGTGATCCCCAAGACATTACAGGTCTCAATAGTTAGAATATTGATGGTTTTCCCCAAATCCACCAGTGTATTTGGATAAAAACCAGCCCTGTATTTGAACCATTACCACATGATTCCCTAGTTTTGTGTACTTGATGGGCTCCTGCTTCCCTAGAATAAGATCGGACAAAGTTCCTACCACGTGGATAGTTGATGGATTATTAGTTTTCCTTCCGAGCTTCTTCCCACATAATTCTTTGATTGTTTTTTCATAAATAGGAATATATTGTAAAGCCTGTAGGAGTGGAATTTTAACACATAGATTCTTTAGATCCCCAACGATATCAAAGTGAGGATATACAACTGGTTTTTCTATCATTAGCCTCTCGGGAAATGGGGGAGAATAAATTACGTCTTTAGGAGGATTTTTTTCCCCTTGTTCTGTTTCTTCTGTTATGACCACGATTGATAGTTTTATTGTTGGTTGTATATCATTCTCATTCTCTTGTTATTAATGAATGTCACTTTCCTCAGGAGAAATTACACACCCTGATCTCAATTGGAGTTTGTTGCATCCTACAGAGTTGGTTTCACCCTACAAAGTCTCGATAATTTGCACGAGCTGGACTGGTCTGTTATTAGGATTCGGGTTGGGTTGAGCTGGTAATTGAGGGTGCATTTGAGGTTGAGAATTATGGGGTAATTTAAGTGGACATTGTAAAGTGGGATGAGCTTTAGGAGCCATTCCCATGGGTTGATTGGTCAGTCACATGGGGCGTTGCCAGTTTTGAGTCCAATTGGGGGCTTGGGTAGTTGTGCTAGTCCACTGTGAAGGATATGGGTTATTATTTGAATTCTGCCAAAATGGGGTAGGGTATTGCAAGTTAGGCCAAGTAGGATTAGCAACTGGTTGATTTGGCCAGGGTGCAGTAGGATATTGTTGGGACTGCCAGGTGGGCTTATAAAATGGTTGGCCCTGCCATGTGTTTCCATAATTATGTTGTTGATTATACTGCTCAGAAAAGAAAGAAGAAGGATCTTGTGGCATACCTGGGGGTCGCATTTGCCACTGGAGAATCTGAGCCATTAGATATACTGGTTTTGTTTCCTCCTCTTCTTCTTCTTTAAAGACAACTTTTAGTCCTTAGAGTGATGGACATTTCTCTGTCGCATGGTCTTTAGCACAGATGGCACAGGTCCGAACCACGTCCAAGGGACACTCTCTTGAACCATGTTTCCTTCTTCATCATGGAAAAAATATAGCCAATGACTGTTCTGCTTATGCTTGTTTCTATTTAACCTATAGAACATCCAATTGTGTAGTCAGAGTACCCAAAATGTCAGTTTTAAAATTTTCTAAAAGATTACCAATTTTTTCTCGGGTGACGCTCCCACTAATGATGTTGTTACTTCTGGTGATGGGGGCTTGTATTCCCGATCTGGTTCATGTACTACAACGTAAACATATGATACACAATTGGACAATGTAATCACATGTTTCTTGATAAATATCACCTTTTCCCATTAAATTCAATGTTTCCACCCATTCATCCTTCATACCTTTTGTTAGAGTGGATTTAAGTACCTCACCTGGTAGTGTACAGTAAGGTTATCTCTACAGTTTATATTGAAATATTTCAACATATTCTTCTAGTGTTTCATTTTCTTTTGCAGTCTTTTTAAAGATTTCATCCTTTAAATCCCTGGTTCTACAATAGTATTGATATTTCATAAGGAAAGCTTGTTTCATTTAATCCCATGAATTTATAGTTCCTCTCCCCAATCCAATAAACCATTGTGAAGCTGATCCTTTTAAAGTGGAAGGAAATAGATTTAGTTTCTGGGGTTCAGAGGTATATTCATAGACTCTACACAGGCCATCAAAATCGAATGAGAACACATCAGGATCCTCTGAGATCAATCCATTGAAGGTTGTAAGATTCAGTAGTGGAATGGATTTAATTGGTGCATTATTAACCAGATCAACTATGGGATACTCCAAAGTGAAAGTCTGGGGTCGTGGCGGATTTTGCTGTGCCACTTGGTCGAAAATGTGCCAATAACCTTCAGGGATTTCTTGGTCTGGGTGTTCTATTCAAGGTGATTGATTACTTGGTCCCTTAGGAGATTTAATCACGCTACCTATTTCTGGGATTTCAGGTGTTCCTTCTCTTGCCAGAATCACAGGAGATCCAGGTTCAGGTGGTGGTGGGTTTGCCTCAGCAATGGTGGGTTTTCCTCATCAATTCCACTGGTCTCCCCTTCTCCTTCTTTCAAATTACAAGAATTTCCCTCATCTAAAGGACTGAAAAGTGGAGTATGTGTATTTTGGAAACTTTGTTCAGTCCCTTTAGTTCTTCTATGAACCTCAACATGAGTTGTAGTTGGTGAATTTTCTTCTTGAGGGATTCGAATAGAACCTTTTCGCGGTCCAACCGAGGCTTGAGATTCATCTTTTTAGATGATTTCGTCTATGAAAGAGATCCTTCCAGGGGGCACCGAGCCCTGGGATTTTGTAGTTTTTGGATTGGTTTTTGTTTTTTCAGGTTCTTTCTTCTTAGTCATACACACCGACACAAATTCTATGCACCTATATAACCTCTATGCATCAGCTGAAGGTAGGTGTTGGCACAAGAATTTTACTTGTTGCCTACGTATGTTCTCACCTTCCATTTTCAATACCTCATCCTCCAGAAATGCAACCTATGCTATCTTTGACATTATCCATGACAACAGTGCCAAAAATGTTGGGCTCTAAAGATGTCCTAAAAACAACCTTAGTCTGACATTAATTTATCAACCGAGGATTCATCTTCTCTTTCAAGAATGTCAGAAAGTTTTATGCAGATGTTCGTAGAGGTTTAAATCATGTAGATAATTCAGCTAAAACAAATCTGAGTCTATCTAAATTATTTCAATAATCAAGTTCTTCACGCATTCATTAAAAACTCTGAAACTAATAACTCACTCAACAGAATTGTAATCTGAACAATAACACACCATGAATCAAAGCATCAATCAATTTATTGAATTCATTCATCTAAGAAACACTAATTTAATCTGCGAAAACACTTAATGAATCAATCTCTCAATGATTAATTAATCTACTGGAAAGGAACATCGATTTACTGAATTTTTAAGAAGGAACAACAAATGCGAATTTAATGAAAGGAACAACAAATGCGAATTTAACGAAAGGAACAACAAATGTGAATTTAAATGAAAGGAATCCATAAGCGATAAATTAACATCAAATGTAAATGGAACAAGAATCGATAATTTTTAAATGGAACATCTATTCTCTTCAAATGAACAACATAACCAATTCATAAAAGAATCAACACACTAACGATTTTATCTTAACTGTTGAAAGGAAATTCAAATCTCAGAACTAAAACATAATTGATAAGATTACAGATAAGACAAAAGCTCCTGTCGACTGGGCCCATGGTCTTTAGAAGACACTGCTATGAAAAACTCAGTACGCAGAAACGATCAAATCACTTGAAGCTTTCATTAATTCCATGACTGATAAATCATTTACAATGGATTGTTGTACATAATGTCAACAATTAAGAGATCTTAATGTTTAGTTAAATTCCTTGGTATCTCTCTATCGTTCACTATCCTTTATATATTACAATGAGATAAGTAAATTAAGCTATCCCGAGGATCGAAAGATCCTCAGGATTGCTTTTAGTATTTATGAAGATTGCAAAATAAAGAGTCAATATTCCTTAGAACCATTTTGTGCCTGATTTATTCGATCTTCAATGTCCTGTGCATCTTCATGATCTTCTTAACTATCTTGAGTTAACAACAATTGTCCATTTCTACATAAAATCAAAATAATTCAAACAAAAGTTCATAAAATATCTAATATCATTTAATAATATTTCCTAAAGACTTTTTAACCATTTTCTTTCCTAATTACTTCAAATTAACAAAAAATTCAAAAAAGAATATATCACAAATTAGAGTAACAAGGAGAATATTTATACCTTTTTCTTAACCCAACAGTATGTTATTCTTAGCACCTCATAGGGAAGTGTTATCTCTAGAAGGAGCCAGTGTTAGTAACATGATCTACTGGGAAAAATTGAAATATGTTTTCATGTTATCGTATCACATGTGACAGGAAACTGCTAGAAGCATGACATTCTTTTAGCGCATCATTAAATATTTTGACCTTTTCTCCAATTTGTAACAATTTTTTCAAAATCTCCAATTTTTTTCTTCACCAAGTTTTCACTGTTTCAAATCATCATCTGGTAGGGTACCATTGTTTTCTTTAGCTCAAACTCCTTTTGTTGGATTACTGAGAGGGGGGGTGAATCAGTAATAACATAATTATAATCCTTTTTCTTCAAATGTTATATCAATGTAGAATTATTATCCAATAATGAGCAGTAATAAATAAACAATCACACACATGCACAGTACACCAACGTTTTACGTGGAAACCCAAATCGGGAGAAAACCACAGAATGATTTTTCTTATATGTCTTGAAGAAT
>SNQJ01S0029563.1:0-28329 GCA_010110895.2 Picea sitchensis | reverse complement strand
GTGCTACGGGTCTTTCTTCAAGGGTTGACATCAATGACAACCAACCTTAATCAACACCTTTCTCTCTTTGATTGTAAAAAAAGGTTATCGTGACTCTAAATTTCTACCCAATACTATAATTTTCCTAGCACTATAGAACAAGGAAAATACCGAAGTCTTTTTCATTCTCATTTAAAGAAAAAAAAATTTCTTTAGTTCAAACTTCTTTCTCTCTTTGATTGTAAAAAAAAGTTATCGTGACTCTAAATTTCTACCCAATCCTATAATTTTCCTAGCACTATAGAACAAGGAAAACACCGAAGTCTTTTTCATTCTCATTTAAAGAAAAAAATATTGGGCCTTTATCCAAGCTTAGGCTCTAACCAAATCTCAAGTGAAGGCTCAAATCTCCAAGGTTAATTCTGAAGTCAACCACCAAGCAATGTCAGTCACAAGGAACAATCGACAGTGCCCACACAAGGAACCAAGGTAAGAGCACACATGCCCATTATCTTTGTACTACATGTTGATAGAGGATGCAAACATTTATGCATATAAACAATTGAATGATGTTTGTACTTATTCATGTGGAATATTACCCATTAAATGTTGATTTCCTAAGCCAAAGTTCAAAAATATATGCGCAGGTATAAGCATCAAGTACACTATCAACCAGAAGTAAGCCACGAGTTATTGAATTTTTTTTTTCGTTAAAGAGAAATGGATGTGCTGGTGGTGACTGTCAAGGGAAGCAATGTGTTTAGTGTCAAGTTGAATACAAGTTTTAGGGGTTGAAACTCATCGATATCAAGAGATCTTTACATCCATCTGATCAATTGTCTTGTCGATTATAGGGAAGGCACTTCATATGATAAGGAATTTATAGTTTTCTCTTTGGACTTACTATGTGGGCTTGCATAAGGTTTTGGTAGTGGAATTAAAATCTTGGTTGCTCGAAGTGATCTGAGAGACCTACTTTTGCAATATTGTGAATATGAAGTTGTTGATGTTAGTCAGAGCTCCCTTTCACTATTTGGAAACCTTGTGAAATTTTTCACGGTGCATTCACAACCACATTCGTCTGACTTTATTAACGTTGAAGCCAAACTTCCACAAGTTGTGAATGTTTATGTTGCAAATAATGCTTGCTGGGAAAGTGGGTTTTACTATATATATATATATATATATCGTTGTCAGAGCTATTTCCTCTAATAGCAGTAGGTTTTTATAGAAGCACAATCGACCATGGACCTGCCTCATAAAGACTATCCTAACAATGACATTAACAAGCAACCTAGAATGAGTAATGAAGAGATACATTATGTGTGCAGGTGTTTTTGTTGGGGTATTTTCTATTGCAGGACTTGGATATTTACTTACCTATTACAGTTCCATGAATACTCTGAAGGAAGTTTCATTCTCAACTAAAATAGGTGACAATCTCAATTATGGAGCACCCAAAATGGTGCTCGATTGGCAGTGACAGACCATTCCCATATTTTCAAGGATCAAGATTTTGTAGAGTTGGAACACCTGGGAGCAAGAATATCATTCCATGTTCGATTACTATGGGTGGCAGATTAATTTGAGATCCAAAGTTTTAGGGACTTAATTAGTAATTTTAGGCAACATATATTGAGCATTTAAATCAATAGTTGAACACAGCCAAGCATGAAGACAACATGTACCAGCTGGCTGCCAAAGGTTGATCAAAGATATCAGTTCCAGATTTCATTTACCACATATCAAGAAAAATATCATTTTAAACCAAAGCATTTGACTCTCAAAATTCCAATATTCGAGAGACCTTATAGTCTTCTCGGATATTGTGGCTGAGATTTTTCATAATTGTTATTTTCTAGTTATTTGTTAGCAATTGGCTTGGGCCACATCAACTATATATTTTGTAAATTTCAAATGTAAAGGGGAGGCCCGAGAGGGTTCAAAGGGGGGTTCAAGTTGGAGTGGTGGTACTGAGAGACCCTGTTTTATAATTGTACAGTCATGGACTTGTTTCATTCTACACTCAATGAAAAGGCCATTTGATAGTCAAACCATCTATTCTTGTCTCTTATTCCTCCTTTTCTTACGTTAAAAACATATTATCTTCGCAAATCATTGAATATATCTTGTTTTGTTAGTAATACAGTGAAGCTTTTATTGACTTCCTACTCATTACAATACTTGTTTTTAAAGTACATTATTCATTGTTTCTTAGTGATATTTAGGATCAAGAATCTTCCTATGTAAGTGAACAAATTGGGAACTTGCATATTTCTTTCCTCTTATGATTTTATCTGGCTTATTAGATTGACTACCATTGAATAAGTAAGCGTGATAAGAAATTTATTTGGTGATCATGGAATGATTTTTTCCTTTTTCATCCACTGCTGGGACCGCAAACCAATTTCAAAAAAACAAAAAAAATCTTTATATACAAAAACCATTGCAATAATTTGATGATTCCCTAGCTTTCCCTTTAGTAGTCAAGTTTAACTTTAGGGAATAACAATAACGACGAGGGATATTTTGTAAACATGGTCCCTTTAAATGTAATCCAACATTGGGTTCAAACAATCCTTCATGTTCCATCTAGAAAACTTAGCATCATTTGGAATCAAGTTAGTGAAAATATTTTCTAGTTCTTTATGTGCTTCCTATTAGAGTTGTGAGGATCACCATTCAATCCCTGGTTTGATGGATCGGGATCATAGTCAAAGTTAGACCTATCCATATTTGACCTTTACCCTTCCTCTATACTTTAGGACATGCCAATACTTGCTTCCCAATTATCTGACCCAAGGGAGTCACTAAGACCTTAAGAAGTACATAGACAATACCTTGAAGGTTTTTTCTTGTGCACTCCCAACCATGAACACACTTTCTTGTCCAATGCATGTTCTATTAAAGAATTGGTAGGGAGAAGCTATGAAACATATCCTTATGAGTTGCCCTACGTCGATCATAGTTTTTTCATTAATAAAACTTAACTTGTTGCATTGTGAATCAATTAGATACTTAGGAACTCGAACAAAGTTCATGGTGTGAATCATCATCATGTTATGTCATTGTGCAAACATAGCTTCATTCAATGTTGTATTCTTAGCTACTTACCAACACATAGCTTGTGACACAATGGAAGATGAGGCTAGCAAGGATATTCTTGATGTTAGTTCCCCAATGGATTATATCAAACTTGTTATGTTGTTGGCATTAGCATTAACACTATCATTATCACTTACAAACATAGATAGATAGTATAGGATTTGAAAGAAGAGCAGGAAACACTTAGTCTAAAGAAGGAGATTGAGATTTTATAATCATACTTGAAAATAAATTAACTTTCTAAATTAGATAAAGAGTTAGCTCAATTGATTGTTATATATGTTCCTCAACATTTGACTCATTCTGAACGATAAAATGCCTAGTTCAAATCTCATTAATCTCATTAAATGAAGTGCAGGATTCATTTTCCTTTAAAAAAAAATTGATTTTGCAAGCGAATATTCAACCTCGAAGCAAAGTCCCTATCTTGTGTCCGAGGGGTTACATCATAGAGTCGACCATGCAAGAGTGTTTCCTAGGTTGTCGCAATTTGGATTTATATGTCATGGGATTAAACTATATAAAAATCAAGGCTACAATAGCATCATGGAGAGCATGGGAAACACGTATTGGGACACCGCATATAGGTTTGTCTGCCCGTTATTAGTCCCTGCCGAAGGCGTAGAGGGACTATAGCAATCAATAATTCATTGACTTCATATATATATATATTTTTAAATAAAAAGGCAGGTCCTGTTATATTAATATTGCAAAATTACAGAGTTCTATTGAAGTGCCAGTTGTCCCGCCTAGAAAGGAAACCGAGATAGTTGGCCATTCCATGCTAGCTTCCAAACTCAAAGTGTTATTCTGCCACCCTACCCGAAGGAAATTAGGATGCATGGCCAACCTTAGTATTAGTCTGTTCATTATTATACTACCACTATCATTGCTATAAGCTAAATGAGCTACAGCTCTGGTTTGCATCAAAAGAAAAGAGTTTCTAACAGTAAAAAAATAGGAAAACCTCTTAGCTGGTGTCCTCGTGGTCATCTTTCTCCTTGCCGCATCTGACTGGAATAGTGTAGACCTGCACGCAGGTGGGGCATTGGCGTCTTGGGGTGGAGCTGGAGTAGGTGGCGTAAAGCATATCCAGGCATTGATTGATGTAGATGGCTCTGAAAATTTGGTCGTCCACCATGCTGTGTACATCAAAGATTAATTTTAGGTGCTCTGGGTGAAGAAGTGGCGGCTAGTCCTGCGAGTTCTCCAGAATGGAGGATGGGGGAGATTCCATCCATGCGTCGACCTCCTCATGGTGCTCTTTTTTCCCACTCTATTGCTTCATTTCCTCAAGAGGTTCCCCGGTTATGATACAGATGTTTTCTTCTATGCCTTTCTGTATCTCTTCCTCTACAAAGCAAGGTGTGAATTCCTCAGCTTGAGTGCCCCTAGGACCATGTTCAACTCTTGGAACAGGGGTCATTGCGTCCGTTCGGATACAAGCGGGGGGATCCCAATTGTTTGGAACCGTGAAGATGAGGCTTTTTGAGTAATTCTGGATGGATTCCTTCGGAGGAATCTCCTCGACATATGCCATGGTAGGCGTCACAATTCCTCTGGACTTCCTGGGTTTCCTTCTCTTAGCTAGAGTCAATGCTCTCTCAAATTTATTTTGCCTTTTCCTTCACGAGTCGGCCGCATACCACCCTACGCCTCTGCGAGGCCGCCCCCTTGCTTGTGGCATGCTTAGAAATAGAACTATTGCCGGATTGCCCTCTGCGAGGTTGTCTCTGTTTGGCTCTACAACCTTCTGATTCATCCCAAAGCCTCCAAGGCTGTTGATAAGGGAGAAAATGATAGCTATGGCCATTAAGACTATGGTCTTAATGCTTTGGTCGGTCGTTCTCCTCGCGCGAGTGAGAGGCCTCGTCATATGGTAAAGGCCGCTTGGGTTTGTACCCATCATAAATGGAGAGGAGATGGGATCTGGTGGCCACCATTAATGGCCCCTCCTGGCGCTGCTCCAGGTGTTCTTGCCTCTCCGCATGGCATCCCATCTGGGGGTTGGAGATCCCTGTTGGCAAGAGCTTGACACCACTCTGAGATGTCTGAATCTTCAGAGTTGTGTGCTTCCCAGTATATATGTTATGTGTCCCTTAATACACCTTCATTTGTCAGGAAGTCCGCTACCCTGTTTGCCTCTCTCTTTATGTGAGAAGGGGTGATGCTAAGGTTGGCCCATAGGAGGCCCTTGAATTCCTCTAGCAGCCCAGAGAGTCGCCAGCTGGGTGAGATTTTCTGTGGGTTTTCCCCATGGAGGATTTTGGTGATTAGCTTAATGACGATTTGTGAGTCCCCCTCCAAGATGATCTTGCGACCATGTTGAGCGATTTCTACTCGTAGAACTTGCAGTAGGCCAGTTAAATTTGCTTCATTGTTTGTTGTCTCTCCCAGATATCCCGCTGCCAGAACGAGGATTTCTCCTCTGGAGTTTCTGAGTATAGCTCCATAGCCAACTGGTCCTGGGTTTCCTTTGGAAGCCCCATCAAAGTTGATCTTTATGAAACCTGCAGGAGGAGGGGTCCAAGTGATTGGATTGTTGTTTTGGTATTTGGGTGCTCTGATCACCAGCTTGTTGATCAAGCCGAGTTACCCATTTTGGAGAATGCAGTGTTCTTCCGGGTTACATTTTAGGTCCTCTAGTTTCCAGGTTTTGCTTGTAACTGTTTCCTTGATAAGTGTGGAATTTTTTTCCCAAGTTACTCCTGGTGTGGAGTCCTTGGAGTGGAATATTCTTTTGTTTCGTTCCTTCCATATTTGCCAGAGAATAAATCCTGGGAGGAGTTTCCAAATATAGTTCAGTAACGGGTTGTTGTAAGTGATCGAGTCCCAGTTTTCAATTGTGTCTTTGATGCTGTATCTGTTTTGATTGGATCTACGCATTATTTGAGCTCCCTGGTCCCATATCGACTGGCTGTAATGACACCCGTTGAAATGATGTTCTTTGGTTTCCTCTTGCTGTTGGCATAGGACGCATATTGAGGGTCCAATGAAGCCTCTTCGTCTAAGGTTATACCAGGTGAGAATTCTGTTATGTACGATCAACCAGAGGAAGGTGGATACCTTAGGCTAGAGTGCCTTGTTCCAAACCTTGTTCCAAATGTTTTCCTTTTCCTGATTTTGGTAGTTACCTTGTAGGTAATAGGCCTCTTTGAATGAAAAGTTTCCAGTTGTGGAGTGCCCCCATCTAAGGATATCTAGGGCTTCTCTGTCGGGGATTTTTCTATGACTTGCATAGTGTTTCCAAGCTTGCAGATTTAAGTTCTTTGGGACCCTTAATTCTTGGCTAGAAGTTTTCCACTTTTGCCACTGCAGTCTTTATTCTTCATGTTTCCAAAGATCTTTCACCTTTAGGGGGATATCTTGATTGAGAGCCTGTTGGAGGGGCCTCAATTCTTCCAGGTCATTTAGAGGTTTGAATTGCTGCCACGAGTCATGCCAAAACATGGCACTTTCTCCATTTCATATCTCCCAAAAAGCATGCTTTTGTACCAGGTCTCTGTTTTTCCAAGCTGTGTTCCAAATGTTAGATCCCTATATTCAGACATTGTGCCTGATCAGTTGGTCAGTCGGCATGGAGGGAGCATATTTTTCCTTCCAGATTTGCGTCCATAGGGCATCTAGTGTTTTCAGCCATCTCCACCACATTTTGGCTCCCATTATCTGATTGAGCTTTGCTGGATCTTGGAGTCCTAGGCCTCCCATGATTTTTGGTGCACAAATCTTGTCCCAGCCTACCAGCGCCCACTTCTTGTTGGGTTGAAGGCCTTTCCAGAGGAAGTTTCGCTGGAGGTTCCTTATAGCTTTGATGATTTTCTTGGGAGCTACTAGGGCCGTGAAGAGGTAAGTGGGAAGGGTTTGTAGGACCGATTTAAGCAAAACCAGTCTGGACGCAATATTTAGCGTTCTAAAGGTCCCGTTGTTCAGCCTGTTCGAGATGGAGAGGAGGAGGCTATCCCAGGAGATGGACTTTGCTGGTGCTCCTGTTAGAGGAATGCCTAGGTAATTGGATGGAAGGGAGCTCTTAAGTATTCCTAGGAGTTTGGAGATGTGAATTTGGACCGTAGCTGGAGTATTGAAAAAGAAGAGCTTGGATTTGTCTAGGTTAAGCACCATACCTGAAGCTTCTGTGAAATCAGAGAGGATGGATTTGAGCTTGTCAACTTCTCTTGCAGTTGGGGAATTCATGAGTAGGGTGTCATCAACAAATTGACTGTGTGAAGGAGTTGGCTTGATGTTGTGCAGGGGCAAGCCTTTTAGAGAGCCTTCTAGGACCGCTGATTTAATGTAACATCCCAGGCCTTTTGCCATGAGTACAAAAAGAAAGGGCGATAAGGGGTCCCCTTGTCTGATACCTCTAGAGGGTGAGAAGGGCTAGGAAGGGAATCCATTGACAAGGATGGAAAATAAGGCCGAGGAGGTGAGGTTAAAAATCTAGTTTACCCAATTCTGATCAAAACCAAAAGAATTTAAGGTGGCCCGGAGGTATTGCCAGCTAGCTCTATCAAAAACTTTTGAGAGATCAAGTTTTATTAGCATACCTGTAGTTTTTGTCGACTTGAGAGAGTGGATGACCTCATGAGATAATATAATGCTTCACATGATTTTTCTTCCCTCTACATACCCTGCTTGTTCCCTGGAGATGACATAGGGAAAAATTGGCTTGAGGCGATTCACAATCACCTTTGTAATGATTTTGTAAATTACATTACACAAAGCAATGGGCCTGAACTGTTTGGGATTTGTGACCCTTTCCTCTTTTGGTATTAGAGTGAGGAAGGTTGTGTTGAGGGCCGAGATAACTTGGATTGACATCCATGATTCCTCTACTACCTCCTAGACCTTCTTCCGTACTATATCCCAACAATGATGGAAGAAGTTAGTAGTGAATCCATCTGGTTTTGTAGCTTTTCCTGGGGGCATATCTTTTGTTGCTTGGTCCACTTCCTCCTGAGTGATATGCCTCATTAGAGCAGCATTCTGTTCAGGGGTCACCAATGAGGGTATGTGGTTGGTCACTCATTTGATGGCTTCATCTCTATCCTCCATGCTTTCCATTAGGAGATCATGGTAGTACATGTTGAACTCTTCTTCTATTTGGGTATGTTCTCTGATTGGATTGCCTTCTCCATCCTCCATATGGGTAATTTTGTTGATGTGTCGACGGTGTACCATGGTTCTGTGGAAGAATTTTGTGTTCTTTTCCCCCACTTTGAGCCATTGTACCTTGGACTTCTGCCTCCATAAAATTTCCTCTTGCTTTCTTCTTTCTTCTAGCTGTGCTTGTAGATTTTCTTCATCTTCCATAAGTTCAGCAGTTCAAGTCCCTGAAATGAAAGTTCTTTGTATTGCTATCAAATTGTTCTCTATTTCCTGCATGCTTTGGAATATGTTTCCAATGGTGTTTTTATTCTATTGCTTTAGCAATTGCTTGAAGTTTTTGAGCCTTTGCTGGAATCTGTACATGCTAGTACCATGATCTCTGCTTGAGCCCACCAAGTTTTTGCAAGCTGTTGGAAGTCTGGGTGCGTGAGCCAGAATTTATCAAACCGGAATGGTTTATATTTAGGTGTTTCCTCTGTTTCCATATGGAGGGATATTGTCCAGTGGTCCGATCCAGCTTTGGGGACAATAAGACTTTCCATGCAGAGGTCCTTTTCAATTAGTTCCTCAGCTACAAGAAAGTGGTCCAGTCGACAGGCTACATGTTAGTTTCCTGACCTACGGTTGGACCAAGTGAAAGTACCATTGTTGTTCTCTATGTCTAGTAACTTTAGATGATCAATAAGGGTTTTGAACTTACCACTGTCTTTTTCTAGCCTTCTACTCCCGCCGGTTTTTTCCTCCAACGACATGATCATGTTGAAGTCACCTCCTATGATCCAGTTAGGTGTGGTTGCCAATGATTTGATAAGGGCTAGTCGTTCCATGAATTTATTTTTTTCCTGTTGACTTTGGGGTCCATAAACATTGGTGATGGTCCCCTCCTAATTCGAGCCTGTTACTTCAAAGTGGGCTGTTATGGTGCCTATTGTGGAAAAAGGTCTGGTAAGAGTAGTGTTGCTCGGGTTCCAAAGTATGGCCAGACCCCCTGAAGCCCCTGAGGAGTCTGTTTGAATAAAGTCGCATCCTTTCCAGATGCGTTGGAAGATGGTTTCAGCCTCTGTCCCTGCACATTTCGTTTCTTGTAACATTAGAATATCTGGGTTTTCTGCTTTGATGCAGTCTCGAAGGATCCTCTGTTTGGATCTGCCATTGAGTCCTCTAATGTTCCAAGTGATGATCTTCATCATTATGAGGGTGGGTTTGGGTGGAGGTATCCCTCCAATAGCTTGTGAATCTGACCTGAGTTAATCATGAGATTGTGTGATTCCTTGATTAGTTGATGTACTGGTTTGTGTCCCCTTATTTTGTTCTCTCGTGGTATTTTTTTTGAGCCTGAGGCTGATTCTATGGCTATGCCTAAGCATGCCGTGGATCCCGCGGTTGAGTCGAGAAAGACCTTATGTACCTTTCAGAGTTTCTCTTCAAGGAGGGCTTGCAGATCCTTTTGATTGAGGGCTTCCTTAAGTTTCTCAAGGTCAATACCTGATAAATCTCGAGTGTTCATCTGCATTAAGATGTTGTCGTCTCCATCTCCTTTTTCTTCTGGGTAGATTTCCTTATTTGGGCCAGAGGAGGAAAGGGTTTGGTTCTGTTCTTTTCCCTGTTGCGACCCTTTGTGTGGATCTTGGATTTCCTCTTCTTCCAATAGCTGGTTCAGTATCTCGTAGGCATTTTTGGTCGAGATCTTAGGCTTGGGGTTGGGGATCTTCCTTCTAGGAGGATTTCTCTTTCTGGTCGAGACAGTGGTGAAGCCATATTTTTGTGTGGTGTCACTAGCTTTGGAAGCTTTCTTATTCAGTGGGCAATCTCTGAATAGGTGGCCATGTTCATGACATTTTCTGCAACGGAAAGGGATATGATCGTAGTCTAGAGTTTGTATCTAGTCTTCATACTGATACTACAACAATACTGCCCATGGTAGAGCCTTAAATATATTCATGTAAACACATATTCAGGTGTATGAGGTGTATTTTCTTTGCTTTGTGGCTTTTGAAGCTTTAACATAGTGACCTATTGTATTACCTATTCCCATGAGAATCTCCTCCAGCCAGAACTCTTGCGGCAGGGAGTAGAGGTGGATCCAAACAAGTGCCATTGTGAAGTCCTCCTTTTCTGGGCTAAAGCATTCTATCCAGAATATTAGGAAAAGCCCCGCCGAGTTGTAAAATTATGGGTCGTTCTCAAAGATTCGATCTCTATCTTCTGGGTTGTACAGAATGATTGTGAAGAAGCCTTTGGAGTTGAGTTGAACTTCATAGTCACCCTTGGGGTTCCACCAGTGTTTGATCCATCTGTTCAGATCCCTTTCAGATGGCCATAGTCCCAGAAATTTGCCAATGAATGCATGTTATTACATGAACTGGGTATGCTCCCCTACTCTTGTTGAGCTTATGATGTATCTCGGGGGTTTTTCCATTTGTGGAATGCATTTACCAGGCTTCCACCCATGAGGTGCTTTTGGATGGGATGTGCTGGCCTCCGTCTCCATTTCCTTACTGAGTCCCTATTCTCTGGTGAGGAGTTGTTCGCGTATCTGTTGTGGCAACTCAAATGATGGTTTTTTTCCCCTTGTTCCCGATCTATCGTTAGTCGTACTGTACGAGGGGGTTTTCCCTTGTTCATACTGGCGGATCAGATTAGGTAAATGTTTGTGCATGATCTATGCAAGTGGTTTGCTGCGGCGTATCCTGGTTCAGTCATGCAGCGGCTTGCGTCAAGAGTAGAGCTAGGGTTTTTTCGGTCCTCCTCCGTGCCCCAAAATTATTCATTGACTTCATATTAATATGTCCTTTGACTATAAATTTTCGCATCATCTTTATTGTTCAAACTATAGAACTAAAAACATTATTTTTTATATAATAAAAAAAACCTTATATGTCATTGTCTCATTGGAGAATAGATTCGAAGTCTTATTGCTAGCTTCATTATTCCCAATGCACTCTAATTCATGAAGATCTTGGATTAAAATGCATATATTTTCTTATGCATTGCTTGAAGGTGGATTAATGCTAGCATTAGTTTGAATGTTTGTGTTAACATTTTCTGCTAGCTAAATTTATCCAAAGTTTCATTAATTATAAATATTATTATGTTTGCTGTTGTAGTGTCCACCCTCTATAGTTGCACTGTCCAACTGTATTTTGGATGCATAATCCCTTGGCACGTGTTATAGATGCTCCATCCAGCTGTAATTTGCATGCATGATCCATCGAGCTATTAAAGAAAAAGGAGCAACCAAGAAATGGAATCATGGAAGCATGTCCTTTTCAACTGGAGGCCTTTTCCGCATTCCCCTTCCTGTCCTAGCTATTGCCGGGTGAGCTCTACTTTCTCTTGCCGCTCTTGGATCTCTAGTCAGTAGAGAATTTTCAGCTGAAAGATCTTCACCAGTCTTATTAAGCCCACCCTTCAATTCTGATAACAACTTCCCCCAATTGGATAAATATAATTTTCATCATAGATTGCTTATTCTGTGGGTTCTTCGGGACGGATTTCGGGTTTCCATGCCTCTGCTGCGTAATTTGTTGTAAAAGTTCCATGGATTTTGTTTCGATTGTCTGTCATTTTGCAGTTTCTGTGAATTTTTTCTTGTTTGAACGTTTCTTCATGGAAAGAGATGAATATGATGGAGATTTTCATTTTAAATTTCTTTGCAACAGTTTTCCATTTTCAATTGCTTTTAGAGTTCTATGGATTCTGAACGAATTGTCCGGTATTTTGTGTTGCCATGGATTATTTCATATTTTAATGTTTTGATCATGAGATGGAGTATGTTTCTTTTCATGGAGATTTTCAAGTGAGATATCTTGAAAGTATTATTTACAATTAAAATGTATTTTCCAATAAAATTTAGAGTCCATTGCCAGTTATTTTTATTTTCTATAGAGTATTCGGTTTTCTTGATGTTCAGAGTGTTGGGATTTCATGGTAAATATATCAAATGCCAGAAACTCACAGTGAGTAATTAATAATTGTTTTTTCTATCGATGTTTTGATTGTCGACTTTTTTTCCTAAAAAGTTTATACGGTACAAAGGTGATCATTGCATGATTTTTAATGGAAGTTTCTTAAAAGGGGTGGGAAACAAGAACTATTGTCGATAAGATTTCTGTTAAGAACCAGTGTTGATAAGTTCTCTGTTTGGAAGAATTCTCGGGGTGCTTATTGCATTATTTCTTACTAAAACTGTATTGAAGTATCAAACACTCTTGTTGAAAAAGCTTCAATGCTGATATACAATTTTTTCTCCATAACCTAAATGCTAGTAATGGATCCATATGTTTCTCTTTTCCATGGGAATTTTGTAGTTCATCCGTTTGGTTTCCTTATGGAAAAAAAAATATTTTTTGGCCATGAAAGGCACTTTCAAATCCGAGAAAAAGTGGACAATCGCGTTGAATTACTATTTCCAGCCACAACACCGACATTTGGCAAACTCCATAACATGGAAAATAATTTCAAATCCAAGAAGAAGCAGACAACCATAGATCATTTGGCTCTGGAATAATGGCATATAAGTTCAAACAGTGATGGAAAATCTCACTTAGCACTAGCCGACCGAATATCTTCCTTGGATGCAATGTAAGCATGGGTTTATATTCCACAGAATTCCCAAAACAGGTCCAGATGTGGTTGTAGATGACTGGCTGAGAGGACAATTATTCGTGCCAATGATTATAGAAAGGAAGGAATTGTTTGTTTTCATTTATCACATCCTAGATTATATCCTAGATTATATGGAAAAATGAGACAGGTGGACTACTCACATCATTCCATACTTAGCCACTTTTTCTATCACGGGTTCCCGGGCTGGCCGACTCAAAATTATGCTTCTATTGTTCTGTGTTCTCCAAATAGCACCCAGAGTTCCACAATATACAAAGGCTTCCTCATTCCACACTTAATCACTTTTGGGCTAGCGGGCTCAAAATTCACTCCAAACGATAGATGGATTCCATGATTTTTGGATTTTATGTCTTGAAACTATAATTACGTTCGAGTCAAATTTCATGATGATATTTACGATTATCACAAATATATCGCCTTTGTCATTTAGACTAAGAATTCGGTCGATAGAGACTGGATTTTCGAATTCGTTCTGTTTAGAATGAAATTATTGTATCCTCGATGAAATGGATGTGTCGTCTTCTATGTCCTTGATATTCCAAATCAGTATTGATCGAGAAATATACTCTTAAAATCTCCAAAAATTATAACATATATACTAAGAGACATTCGTCTGAAAACTAATGAAATTCATTGGAAGGAAGAGCCAACGATCGAGTGTACTTTGGATTCAAATCAATTGGCCTTAGGTGATGGACTGCAAGAGATCCCTAGGGGTTTTTGACATGATTGAGGAATAATTCTTGTATCATAATCTTGGTGTTATCATAATTCTTGTTAACATGAGAAATGTCGAGTCGCTACTAGCATCTTTGATATGGAGGGGATGGAGAAGGTCTTGAAAAGGGCGAATTCGAGAGCCTTCCTGCCGAGCAGAGGGAATGCCATGTAAAGTGTGGGATTGGACATAGCCATGTCATCTTGGGTTGGATCCATTGACGAAAGTAAACTCAAATGTCTGTGTTGGAGGAGAATTCACACATCCACCCACAATGGGAAGAGCAGGAGGAGTAGTGACATGGTAGAATATTGTGTTTTTGCCTTTGCTGCAGGGATGGATCAAAGGATTGGTTTGGAGATATTCATACCCCACTCCTAGATTTATCTTCACATTGGGAAATGAAAATATTAAGAAGAGACATATTTGATGCAACACACTGCACTATTGATGTGTATTCTATTAATATGAAACATGTATAGTTAGACAATATGGTTACAAGACGTTACAGAGTTACTAAATCCTATAACGGTAAACTAACTAACTAACTAGTTAAGGATGCAATTAGGTATTTTCCTTAACACTCCCCCTTAATTACATCCGATATAAACTATCATTATCACCAGCGTCCAATGCATCACCAACCTCCAATGCAATAATGAAATATACTTCACACTCCCCCTTAAACAAAACTTGGTCCTAACCAACTCTGAGATTAATATCTCACATTTCCCCTATTAATCAAATATTGACATTCTCCGATACAATCATCAAGTTAGCATATGAGTAGACACCCTTGTATCTACCAAAGTGGACTTCATACCACATTCCTTTAACAAAGTGGACTTCATACCACATTCCTTTACCAAAGTGGACTTAATACCACATTCCTTTATGAAAGTGGACTTAATACCACATTCCTTTACGAAAGTGGACTTAATACCACATTCCTTTACGAAAGTGGACTTAATACCACATTCCTTATGGTCAGTGCCTCAAGCTGCTCGAAACCAAGGATAGTTGTGATGTATCATGGCCAGTGTTTCGTGCTGCTTGAAACCAATTGTTGGCCCTTGACCAAGTTTTGAAGAATACTTGGTCATATTTGACCATTTTGGAACTTCGACAACTTGTCAGAGATGGAGTGCAGTGCGAAGTGAAAATTAAGGGAGCTAGACCTATTTTTGGGTCCCTTTAGGGTTTTAGGATAATGTAGCAGGAAAAAGGGATGTCGACCCATGGGTTTACCCACGTTTAGGCCCACTTTTGTATATATAAATAGATGTATAGATGAAGTAAGTAGGAGGGGATGATAAGTTGGATCTAGGTGATCGAAGAGTTGTAAGTTTGCTAAGTGTTGATAATGACTGTAAATGCTTCGTGCATCTTGTAAGAGGTTTTGTGCAAGATATTGTAGAAGGCTCTGTGCTTTAGTGCAAGGAGGAAGGATCTAGCGAGCTGCGCAGATCTTCTGTCCTATACGAATTAAGGACTATTGAAGCTCTGTTTTGTAACTGCTTGGCTGAGATAATAAAGAATAAGACTTTGTGGATGTAGCCCCAGGGTGGGGGTGAACCATGGTAACTTTGTGTATTGTGCTGATGTGCTTGTCTCTCTCTTGCTAAGTGCTTTGATATGTTTAGATAGATCTATTGATGCTTTGTTCTTATAAGATATGAATGCATGTTAGATCTGAGATGTAAGATGCTAAGTGTTTAATCTATTAGATATAATTTGTTTATTGTTGTTAAGTGCCATATCTGAGTAATTACTATGGTGCTCTATGCTTTCTGCAAAGTGTATTAATAAATGTATGTTAAATAATAACTGATGCTAAGTGCATTGTAAGAAAGATAATCATAGATCTGTGTCCTAGCTAAGGTTGCAGACACCTGAGTCTTGTAACCACCCCTGCCTCTACCTCAGGTGAGACTGCATCTGCTTCGCAGATGTTTCCGAAAGGGCCGGTAGTTAGGGTTTTGTTGGTGTGCTCTTGAGTGTTGAACCCTGGGTTTGCCCCTGTGCCAACAAATGGTTTTGTTGCCGTGACCCGAAACTGTAATTGCTGGGAACTAGAGAAGAAGAAGCTCTATGCAAAGAGAGCTTTGTGCATAGATCTGTGCCTTAGTGCACACTATTGTACTTGACCTATGAATCTTTGTGCCAAGAAAGAGGTTAGATCTAGAAGAAAGAGGTCAGATCTACATGAAAGAGGGAAGATTTGTAAGCCCTGTTCTCTAATAAAGGTAAGAATAATTAAAGGTCTTAGATCTGAAATCTTTGTGCTCTATAGAAGTAAGATAAGTGGAAATTTTTGTTTTTGAAACATGAATTTAGGTATGCTTTATAGATTTTATCCTAGCTTGAAAACTAGGGCATTAATAGATGAAAGAAAGTTTGATATGAATAGATCTGATAAAAATAATGATAGATATGTTATACCTATGCATAGAAAGAATGATTGGACTAACAACTGGATGCAGGATCCTAGAAAGAAATTTTTGCAGGCTAGCTGCCATGATCTTAGTGTGCAGTACAGAAGAGGTTGGGGATCATTTAAGAGAAAGAGAGGATTAACCCTGTGTTACAGTTGCAAAAAACCAGGACATCTAGCTAAGGACTACCCTGGTGGAAGAACAAGTTGTCTCTATTGCAAGGCTATGGACCATGAAGTATTAGATTGCCCTAAAATGATTGCTAAGCTTGAAAGAATAAATTTGAATGAAGGACACCCTAAGGAAGAACCCCAGAAAGAATCAGAGATTATGTTATTGAAAATGAAAGAAACCCTGGATGAACATAAAAATGCCAGTTTGTCAGAGATCTTCAAAGAAAAGGAGAAAATCGAAGTAAGAATAGGAGACTTCGACATTGACTGTGCTCTGGATGAAGGAACATAGATGAACATTATGACAGAAAGTACTTGGGAAACCCTCAGAAGGCCTACTCTGGTGCCTTCGCTAGGAACGATAGGATTATTTAAAGGAAAAATGGTAGCCCTATGTGGTAGGATTACTCAAATAGCTATGAGCACCCATGGAGCTTCGACAGAGGAAGAATTCGAAGTTATCAAATTTATTGAGGACCATGCCCCATTTCCAGCTTTGTTAGGCAAGATATGGATTGAAAAAGACCAGATCTGGAGAGAAGAAGAAGAGGAAGCCCTAGAACAGAAGAAGCAAGAACTCGTGGAATTTATGGCTAGAAGGGTCTCCTACTTGATGGAAGAAAAAGATGACACGCCTAAGCTACTGAACACCAACGACTTGGATATCAAAGTTCTAAGAACATTAGAGGAACCACAGAAGATCGAGATCCCTAATCCATATGATGAAAGAGTATTACCCTTGGATCTGAAGAAAGAATCTTAGCGCTGCGAAGTGTCTATGATAAGAGAAGATAAGAATCAGAATGGAAAACGGATGACTAAGACGAAAATCACTGGGAAAAAGGCCAGGAAGCTAAGAAATAAAAAATCCAAGATCGAAAAGTTACAGAAGAGTCTAGAGAAAAATCCGTAGAAGGAAAAATCACAGGAATCAAGCTTCACCGGGATATCAAAACAACGACATGGGTCACTTCGACATGGCGAAGCAATATAGTCGTTGGAAGCCAATATAATCGTTCGGCTGCTGCTCCGAATGGGTTGGAAAGCATTTATGGCTCGCCACTAGACTATTAGATGATGCCATAACAGACATAACATCACTTAATGCTACCTCACACCCGTTGGAAGCAGACCATTGCTAAGTTTCCCTACTTAGTCTGTCACGCCACGCACCAAAAATACTTTTGATAAATGAGAATTTGAGCCCAGAACTTGAGATTACTCCACCCTGTGATCATTTCCTTGCTTCCATACTGTTCACTATAGCCTTTGAATTCATTTTCACACCCGAGCTAGTCGACCCAAGCTTATATGTCGGATGAGCTCAGCGCTACCGAGAAAGTAGTTGAAGAAGTTTTGACTGACTTAATGGCTAAGAGAGTCATGTCAGAAAGAAGAATGTTCACCGGTGTCCAAGCATCGTCCACAATAGGAGTATAGGCCAACCGATCAACCGCTCGAGCAGGGACGTCTCGAGCCGGCGCAAAGAGAAGAACTAAGCACAGGGATGACATCGCAAATGCCAAGATTATCCCATGAATTCTATCGACTTACTTACCTCCTCTAAGTGGTTCCATCAACCATGATAGCATACCTCGAGACTTCGAGTATTCCTTGATCACCGCGTACCTTCTGAAAGGGGTGTGCGCAATCCGTGTTGATCAAAACAAGCTCGCAACACTAAAGTTCAGTGATTTTAACCTTGGAGATCGTAAATGTTGTAGCATGTTAGCTCCACATAAATACTTAACTAGAACCAAGAGAAATAATTCTAATATTGTCCCACAGTCATGGACCCAGAACCTTGTGCAGTCTGTAATGTCCCCACTTTGGGACATCATCACAGTGCAGAGACTTATGTTGACCAGAGTAGCCAGATGGATGTTACAGTGAGTACAAGAGTATTTGAGAGGCATTGTGGGGTCCAGTTGACATTGATCACCATATTCCATCATTATGAGCCATTCCGCACCAGTTGGCTTTGGTTTCATTCCATTCCAACGATTTCCATGATTTTGACTATTTTGAGCTATAAGTTAATGGAAATCACTGAAGCGGTCATTTTGGGCACATTACTTGGAGGAACCTCTCAGTGTAATATCTCATTGGAATCGAGAGGAGCAACACTATAGTATGAGATGGCTAGAAGTGACTTTCAGTGGTGAGGGAAGCCACAAGGAGAGATAAGGACATTTTTAGAGGTAAAAAGGTTAATTAATTAATTAAAGTGACTTAATTAATTAATTAATAATTAATAAAATGAAAGTCACTTTGGAGGGACAAGAGGATCCAAAAAGTATAAAAGGAAGGCAATGGCCTCTACTCATTCATTCATGTATGATCATATTTTCATATCTGGCTTCTAGCTAGTGAGCCCAATATTGGGGGTTTTGAGGGTTTTGACTTAAGAAACCCTAGAGGATGATTCGGTGGTGAAATATTCCACCTAGCTTGTCCCAAGCTTGGTCTCGGAGATGCAATACTCTCTCACTCCATTCTAGTTCCAGATCTACATAGTTGCAGGGGGATTCTACATCAGTTTCATGTGCAGATAGAGAGAGGGTGCACCAGTTGAGGGTTTCCAGCAAGAGGGGCTCACCATCCTTGGAGAGGGATTCGTTGTAGGAGATTGGAAGGGTTTCTGGAGATTCCATCACTTGGGTTCTTCTTGCAGGGTCTTCACCATCATTCCTAGTGCTTTCTGAGAGGGTTTCATGATTCAGATTATTTCTTAGAGCAGTGGGACAAATTGAAGAGAAGGAGGGCATTTCTGAGATTCAGATCTAGTCAGTTTGGAGGAGTTACACTTCAGATATGACTCTGACACTTCACCTAGTGACTTGCAGTGTCCAGATCTATATTTCTGGAGAGTTTCAGAGCAGTTGGAGGCCTCCTTCAGCAGGGCCGAATTATCTAGGGCTTCAGTCATCCAGTGGGGCGCACCATTCAGTGGAGGATTTCATATCTATAGGGTTTGAGGGTGGATTTGGAGATTTGGACACCTGGGTTGTCCATGCAGCGTCCTGATCTATCAGTGGGCATATTTCTTAGCGTGATTGGACACCTTTGTCAGCAAGGCTGAAATATTGAGGAGCTTCAACACTGCAGCAGCACGTGGCATCTTCCAGCTTGAGGGGTTTAGCATTTGGCATTGGTCTTGATCTCTTATCCAACCTTTGGAGGCTTATTTTGTATTGTCGGGAGAATTTTGTAGTAGCTCTATTATATACCTTCTTGGCCATCTGTTGGCATCTTCATTGTAGCAGGTTATTCTATCTTATTAATAAAGAAGATTTGAGATGTTTTGGTTTGTCTATCATATTGCGTATGGTTGAGGTATGTTCCATGGTTGTCTCTTTTTGTTATTTGTTGCATACACACACATAAACACATCAGTAAACCCTAAGGCTGAAATCAAGAGGCCATTCAACAAGCAAACACATCTAAACAAGTAGGACAACGAAGTGTTTGACGAAATACCTCACACAACAAAAAGTTTTAAAAAGACACCAAAACCGTGATGATCCTTTCATAATGGCTTGGGATCATTACACAGTCCACACTGCTTAATGTAATGAAGATCCCGCACTTTGGCAGACACCAGGAAGTCAACGCATGTGTCAAGTTGATGCTATATTGCTACCACAAAGGATACTTATGGCTGGACCACCACATCACTGTAGATCCGACCTTGATCAATCGGATCACAGGACTTAGCATGCAAGGCCCTGACCCACAGGAGTTTTACCCAGAAAGACTTCAGACCGAGCACTAGCACAGAAGATAAAAGAAACTTATGGCGATCTTGAGAAGGGCATGCGAGGCTACAAGGTAGCCTCTATCCAGAATGGCGCAGTGCACCTTGCCTGTCAGCTGATCACAGGCAAGTTAGTTCGCAAGAATAGACCAACACAGGTGACTGGATTTGTAGTTGACCTCGTAGGGAAGTGCGCCAAGGGACTACAGATGAATTGGACACAGTATCTTGTAAAACAGTTTGAGCTTGATTGCAGAGAAGCGCAAGACCAAGGGTATGAGTTTCATTTTAGTTGGTTGCTCATACTAATTGCCTTCATCGCATGGGAGCTACTAGAAGGTGCCACTTTTCCAAAGATTGAGCCTTTCGAATCACTGGCTGCGAAGTTTTATACGCTATGGTACTCTAACGACATGAGCAAACAGTGGCAGTCTAATGTTGTCTTCCATGCCTATTACCTCCAATTGAAGAATGTAATTCAGTCTACACTGTGCATCACTCCAAATACACTTCATAGATTTAGACCTTTGATAAAGTTTAGCGCGGACCGCCATTTCACCTATATCACAACACACACTGATGAACACAAACAAAAAATCCAATCATACTACAAGTTAACCGAAGAAGACTTGGAGCAGATTACCAAGGAATGGTCAACAGACCTCCTTGTTCCAACGGACCTCGCAGAAATGTTCAATGTCTAAATCCCTGAAGCTATGCTGGATACGCCTGGACCAAGCAAGACTAAGAAGGATACTAAAACTCAAGATGTTCGTAGCACATATACGAAGACCCCTTCGATCTCACCCTTGCAGGGAGGTGACGGTGAATAACTAGGTGGGACAAAATTCGAGCAAAACAAAGGCGAGGTTACTCCGCCTAGAGAGGAGGAGGATCCCTCCAAGAAAAGGAAGACTACCCCACTAAATCCCTCATCCCAAAAGAAAGTTAAGGCCACTCGGACTACATTCAAGACCACCCTCACACTAGACGACTTCGACTTCATAACCGTTACATTGAATGATGCTTCACAAGAGATCGAAGACAGACAAAAAGCGAAGTAGGAGGAGTTATTTAGCCGAATCAAGGGCAAACTTAGAGTTATTTAGAGGATTTATTTAGAGGAGTTATGATGAGCCCACCCAATTACACCAGATCATTGATAAAGTCGATGCTTGCCTTCGACGAGCTCAAGAAGATACAGCGCAAGCCACCTAGACTTTGACACTAGTACAGAGCGCACTTCTAGAGCAACTGAGCAAGGAAGAACAAAAAAATCTTTCTCTAAAAGCGAACTGGGATGAGGAAAAAGCACAGTTGCTAGCAGAGAAACTTGAAGTACAGGAAAGGGTTCAAAGAGCACTTCGCTCTGTGATGGTCATAGAGGTAAAGATTGAAGAATGTGTTCCACAGCAGGTAACACAACTAGAAGAAGTAATCCAACAACTCCAACATCACATCGTAGATTTGGAACTTCGTACTGTGCCAGAGACTCCTCAAGAAATAAGATATTTAAGGGAGGCAACTGCCCATAGCACAGTTGACCAATTAAAAACCTTTTCCTTAGAATACAAACAGTTGTGCGCTAGAAGCACCCAAACTCTTGAGAACCTCGTAGAGAATCCAGAGTTGCAGGCATTGGAGGCACATCTCCAAGAAGAAACACAACACACATACACGCTATAGGCGCAAATGAAGGCCTTGACCCCAGTTGAAAGAATGAAGAGATTTTCAGAACAACACACAACTCAGCAACAGGTACACACGCTGGAAAGTAAAGTGATGGAAGTCTCCCAACGACTTCAACCAATCTAAGAAAATGCATGCCAACTGTTCACCGAAGTTGAAAGCCAGGGAGCCAAGCTTGAACAAGTTGTCATCACTGCAGAACAACGCATGGAAGGGCCAGTAAATGACACAATGATCCAAGAATTCACCGAGCAAGAGGTTGTCACACTGCAATAGGTCGAAGAGGCTCGAGCCAAACTTGAGGCATTCAAGGCAAAGTTGATCAGACCGGAGTGACTCGGGACGAGTCATAGGTGAGTGTTGGGGGCCTGTTGGCCCTTGACCAAGTTTTAAAGAATAATTGGTCATATTTGACCATTTTGGAACTTCGATAGCTTGTCAGAGATGGAGCGCAGCGCGAAGTGGAAATTAAGGGAGCTAGACCTATTTTTGGGTCCCTTTAGGGTTTTGGGATAATGTAACGAGAAAAGGGATGTCGACCCATGGGTTTACCCACGTTTATGCCCACTTTTGTATATATAAATAGATGTATAGACGAAGTAAGTAGGAGGGGATGGTAAGTTGGATCTATGTGATCAAAGAGTTGTAAGTGTGCTAAGTGCTGATAATGACTGTAAATGCTCGGTTCATTTTGTAAGAGGCTTTGTGTAAGACATTGTAGAAGGCTCTGTGCTTTAGCACAAGGAGGAAGGATCTAGTGAGCTACACAGATCTTTTGTCATGTGCAAAGTAAGGATTGTTGAAGCTCTGTGTTGTAACTGCTTGGCCGAGATAATAAAAATGAAGACTTTGTGGACGTAGCCCCAGGGTCAGGGTTAACCACGGTAACTTTGTGTATTATGCTGAAGTGTTTGTCTCTCTCTTGATAAGTTCTTTGATATGTTTAGATAGATCTATTGATGCTTTGTGCTTATAAGATATGAATGGATGTTATATATGAGATGTAAGATGCTAAGTGTTTAATCTATTAGATATAATCTGTTTATTATTGCTAAGTGTTAGATCTGAGTAATTACTGCGGTGCTCTATGCTTTCTGTGAAGTGTATTAATAAATTTATGTTAAAGAATAACTGATGCTAAGTGCGTTGTAAGAAAGATAATCAGAGATCTTTTTCCTAGCTAAGGTTACAGAGACCTGAGTCTTGCAACCACCCTCGCCTCTACCTCGGGTGAGACTGCATCTGCTTCGCAGGTGTTGCTGAAAAATCCGGTAGTTAGGGTTTTGTTAGTGCGCTCTTGAGCGTTGAACCCTGGGTATGCCCCTGTGCCAACACCAAGGATACATGCTACATGATTACATATTGACCTATGTAGGCCTGATTCAATCAGGGCTTACTGAACATGGGGAATAGAGCTTGCCTATAGAAAAGCTCACAACTTCTTACAAATGGGACCAAAAACATTAAACCAAAAAACTTATTGGAGTGTCTATTCGGGTGTCGGGTACAACTGAACATGCACCCCTCAAATTACAACAATTCATTTCTTATGTATTTGTCAAGATGAATGAAAAAACAAAAAATTTAGTTATATTTTGTTACATGTCTCTGCCCATCTTTCTTCTTTGTGACTTTCTTCATGCGTTGTCCATAAAATGGCTCAGTGTCAGCAATTCCTTCTCTTCAACAATAGAAGAGGCATCAAAAATTCTTTCTCTTCAACAATAGAAGAGGCAATAACGATTCTTGCTCTTCAACAATAGAAGAGGAAATACTCTTGTGTTGCGACTTCCCCCCTGGAAGCCTCGATTTTCTTTCTTGTAGACTATTTGCTCCATGATGACGCTTCCGATTTTCTTTCTTGTAGACTATTTGCACTATTTGCTTGATCCATGATGACTCTTCTTCATCTATTGACTTTGTTGGTGTGGCTGGAATATGCTTCTTAGATTCACATAACTTCTTATCTCTTTGCAAGTCTCTTTATAAATGCCAAAATAAATCTCATCACCATGCTTAACATCTTTTTCTCTTGAATTTACCTTCGTCTTGGATTTCCTTATTCTCCTGTCATTTGTTAAAGTCATGAATTCTAACAAAATAACTATACCAATATTGAGTTAGCTAGAATCAATAAGATTCAGTACATTCTTCCAAGACATAAATTTGTTCTCATATCACCAAAGCATTAAAGTTATTTTCATAACTTTAAAAATTCTCACTACCTCCTTTGAAATAATAAAGAATCTTTAAATAATAAGGCTTTTTTTTTTAAATAATGGGGAGCACCTTTTTTTTATATATCTTATAAAATTTAAAATAAAAAACTTCTTCATTGGCTTCTTTACCCATTGTGGCGATATTTTAAAAAACACATGAGAGCTCCTCTAAAAATAAATTTATGGTAGCCCAAGTTTTCACCAAATAGAATTGGCTATACAATAGAATAGTTGTACTTCCTTCTTATAATGATTTCCAATCATTTTTAATATATCTCCTTTTTAATATATCGTCAGGAACTTACAATGATCTACGCGCAACCATTTTTCATAGAAATTTTAAAAGCATAAATAAATGAAAATTTGAGTCTTTAACAGCTTTACCAAATCGCGGTGTCTGGCTTCTTAGTGAACCAAATAGCAGCCTGCTCCATAACACCTTCCTTGTAATCAATGACATACTTAGACTGCCCATTTTCCTCAGCGCGTGAAACCATCAATGGCAAACCAAATAGCGGTCATCTCCATAACACTTGCCTTGCAATCAATGGCATACTTCGACTGCGTATTTTCCTCAGCGCGTGAAGCCATCAATGGCATACTTCGACTGCAGATTCGAGTATAGATTCCTACATATGGCATAATTCGACTTCACAAAATTCCACCGAATTTTTCAACTCAACAATTCATCGGCTTTGCTGCGACTGCTCTTCATCACTGACTTTCCTTCCTCTGCTATACAGTAGTAGCAGTAGATCAAATCCTCTTCTTTTAAAGGGAGATATTTTCATAATAATAACCCTGGGTCTCTGGGCCCTCCAGTGATGGAGTGAGATGGTTGGCCATGCGAACAGGACACTAGGAGGAGCGGTGGGTCGGCCTACGCAAACAACTAGGGAAAAACCCTAATCATCGCTTCGATTCAGCCTTACACGTGAGCTCGACGGGGATTGAGAATTTCATAACTCGCACAGATCAATCAATCACATCTAAACACATTAAAAGCCTTAAACAATTTAACCTGAAAAAGTATGAAATTTTAATTTAATAAAAAATCCAAACTAATTCATTAATAGCGTTACTTTCTCACCTCATCGCCTACGTCTAGAAAGAGAAGACTTGATGTTGTTTTGATACCATAATGTAATCGTAGAATAAAAAATATAAACTATTGAATTAGACATAGAGGAATCCACAAAGTTTATTCAATATTGACTCACACAATATAAAAATGNTAGTTTCAAACATGAAAGAAATGTCTCAAAGAAACACCACTTCCTAAGCACTTAGCAATTTGTAATAACCCTGGTTATAAAGTATCAAACTACATAGAATGTTTGCATTCAGTTATAAAGTTGGAATATGATATGTTTTTCAAAATTATTGTGAGCTATCAACAAAGCTTAACACATGTTTAATACGGCCAACATATCACTTGTTTAGTATGGTGAGCCTCCCAACACCACTATGATACGTGCCCATATTTTCATGTTGCTTGTAATAGGAGTACCAAAATAAATAAATAAAAAACATGTTAATTTAGGTTGTATGCCAACATCCCTTCAAATCTAATGTCGAGTCCAAAAGGAAAGAATTAGTCCCCACTCGAGACTCTATCGGTGCCCTTCATTCAAATGATGCATGGCATTAAGCACATCCATGATCATATTACTATCAAGTTTTTTCTCTAGTTGGTTTATGATCATCATGGCACTAGGATGCACACCCTAGAGTAGCTCGTTGTAATCCTTGATACTATACCTACCCATGAGCTTTCACAAAATTCCTCAATGTAGTCCTCGGTGCTCTATGGGAGCTCTCTTCCCTACTTGAATTTTTCATTTTGTATGAACTGTAGTATAAGACTGTATTATATTCAATGACATCGTGGACAATCCATAGTTTTATATCATTGAAAATTTGTTAAATTTATGGTAAGTTTTTTTTTCCAAAGAAAACCTCATAAGAGTTCCTCACATTTCATAGATGGTACCCAATGTGATGTTGATTAAGACACTTGGCCCGATAAAGATAATGAGTGAGGCACACAATAGAGACAACCAACCCAAGTGATTGACCCCAAGACATCTTGCACGAAACATCCTTTAATAATTTTATGTAATTAAATTGTACAATATTAATATTTAATATTAATAATTTAATATTTGGAAATAATGTTAGATAGTTGATAGGGATCACCATCCGTCAACAATCGCAATCTTGAGCCTGCTATCTCGAGAGTCTGCTTGCCAATTTGTATATCGTGGAACTCCGGGTACTGTTTGGAGGACACAAAACAATAGAAGCGCAATTTTGAGCCTGCCACCTCGGGAACCTGCAATCCAAAAAGTGGTTAAGTATGGAATGAGGAAGTCGTACATACTTTATAAAATCCCATGTCCATACTTTATAAAAGTACATACTTAATGTGTATAATTATTTATTTCAATATTTTAAATATAAAATTTAGTAATATCTGTACTTATCCTTTAGATTTATTGAATTTTATTTTAATATTTTTAAATATAATCATAAACCTAATTATAATTTCATCTTAATTTATGTTTTGTATATGATTCAATAATGCACTTGAAAATTAATATCTATGTTTTATAAAAATACATTTTTAATGTAAATGATTATTTATTTTAATATTTTTAAATATAGAATTTTAAAAAGCTTTGTTTTTGTTTACTTCAACTTTTATAAAATAAGAGATTTAACATCCTTTAATAATTTTATGTAATTAAATTGTACAATATTAATATTTAATATTAATAATTTAAAATTTGGAAAAAATGTTTTTAGATAATGTTAGATAGTTGATAGGGATCACCATCTGTCAACAATCGCAATCATGAGCCCACCAGCCTATGAACCCGCCATCCAAAAAGTGGCTAAGTATGGAATGAGGAAGTCAAACATAATTATAATTTCATCTTAATTTATGTTTTGTATATGATTCAATAATGCACTTAAAAATTAATATCTATATTTTATAAAAATAAATGTTTAATGTAAATGAGTATTTATTTTAATATTTTTAAATATAGAATGTAAGAAATCTTTGTTTTATTTACTTCAATTTTTTAAAAATAAGATATTTAACATCCTTTAATAATTTTATGTAAATAAATTGTACAATATTAATATTTAATATTAATAATTTAATATTTGGAAATAATGTTTTTAGATAATGTTAGATAGTTGATAGGGATCACCATCTGTTAACAATCACAATCTTGAGTCCACCAGCCCAGGAGTTCGCCTGTCAATTTGTATATCGCGGAACTCTGGGTGCTATTTGAAGGACACAAAACAATAGAAGTGCAATTTTGAGCCCGCCAGCCCGGAAACCCATGATCCAAAAAGTGGCTAAGTATGGAATGAGGAAGTCGTACATACTTTATAAAATCTCATGTCCATACTTTATAAAAGTACATATTTAATGTGTATAATTATTTATTTTAATATTTTAAATCTAAATTTTAGTAATATCTAACTTACTTATCCTTTAGATTTCTTGAATTTTTTTTTAATATTTTTAAATATAATCATAAATCTAATTATACTTTCATCTTAATTTATGTTTTGTATATGATTCAATAATGCACTTGAAAATTAATATCTATATTTTATAAAAATACATGTCTAATTTAAATGATTGTTTATTTTAATATTTTTAAATATAGAATTTTAAAAATCTTTGTTTTTGTTTACTTCAATTTTTTTAAAATAAGAGATTTAACATCCTTTAATAATTTTATGTAATTAAATTGTACAATATTAATAATTTAATATTTGGAAATAATTTTTTTAGATAATGTTAGATAGTTGATAGGGATCACCATCCATCAACAATTACAATCTTGAGCTCGCCAGCTCGGGAACCCGCCATCCAAAAAGTGGCTAAGTATGGAATGAGAAAGTCGAACATATTTTATAAAATCTCATGTCCATACTTTATAGAAGTACATATTTAATGTCTATCATTATAAATTTCAATATTTTAAATCTAAAATTTAGTAATATCTAAGGTACTTATCCTTTAGATTTCTTGACTTTTATTTTCATATTTTTAAATATAATCATAAACATAATTATAATTTCATCTTAATTTATGTTTTGTATATGATTCAATAATGCACTTAAAAATTAATATGTATATTTTATAAAAATACATGTTTAATGTAAATGATTATTTATTTTAATATTTTTAAATATAGAATTTAAAAAAGCTTTGTTTTGTTTACTTCAAATTTTTTAAAATAAGAGATTTAACATCCTTTAATAATTTTATGTAAATAATTGTACAATATGTTGGCAATTTCAGTTAACAGAAAGCAAATTAGTGTATACTTGTCATTGATGGCAAGTACAATTGTGGTTGCAGTGATGACAATAGCAATGAATAGGAGCGCAACAATAATCGGGAGGAGAAGAGTCAGTGACCGTAGGATCTCATTCAAATTTCCCGAAAGAACGAGGGTCGTCAGATCTGTAGAAGTTGCGAGAGAGA
>SNQJ01S0029562.1:112769-125697 GCA_010110895.2 Picea sitchensis | reverse complement strand
CAATCTCAGTCTAGTGAGTGCTAGCTCTGTTTCTTGATATGACCTTGGACGATGATCTCATGTGACCACGAGATTACGGGCGCGTCCAAAGGTGGTTTGTATCAAACTACTTTTTTCCCCGTAATTTACCTCAAGCCTCCACATGTCCTTTCTCCAAAACCTTGGTTTCGATTGTGGCCTGCCTTCATCTTTTTAAAGTTCATGCATCTTCAATCCCCGCAATGTGATGGGACCGTCGATCTCACGATCTTGACGGTGCTCTTGAACGGGCGGTTCAGATTTGTTCTTTCACGATCTGTGGATCAGATTTAACTTTCCTAAATCAATGGATGTGATTTATTTAGTGATCCAGGCTTCAGGAGTTTCAAATCTCAAACTTTGGTTTCCTCCATACGTCAATCTTCCGGAGTTGACAATCCACTAATGTGTGTCCCTCTCGGATCAATGGTCGATATCTCCTTCGGGTCTCTAGACTTCAGATATTTCGAATCTCAACTTCTCGCTTCGTCTGATTGGATATCTTCTTAAATGGAAGATCTGCTAACATCCGTCCTCCTTAATCCAACGACTATCCTCCACTCTAGGACTTCAAACTTTTCGACTCTTCGACGCTTCTCTTTTCCATGAATGCTTTCACTCGGAGTCAACGATCTATTGACACGTATCATCCTTCACGATCAACGATCATGAGTGACTTTGGCCCTTCGGTCTTCAGGAGTTTCAACTCCTATGCACTCGTTTCTCCCAAAGTGCTTTCACCCAAATTCATAATCTTCTGACATGTACCCCTCCCGACGATCAACAGACAGGGTCTTCTTTAGGTCTTCGATGTTTGGGACTTCGGGACTTTAGGCTAATTGCTGCATCATTCTCCTCTAGAGTGGTCACCTGCTGAATAAGTCATAGGCGGTGGAGACTGCTTGCTGTCGGTTAACACTTCCACTTACACTGTCCTTCCACTAAACTAGATCAACGGTTGAGAATGCA
The DNA here is from genome assembly GCA_010110895.2 of Picea sitchensis. Taxonomy (NCBI): domain Eukaryota; kingdom Viridiplantae; phylum Streptophyta; class Pinopsida; order Pinales; family Pinaceae; genus Picea; species Picea sitchensis. Next base: position 124,710 of record SNQJ01S0029562.1, on the reverse strand, counting down.
CCCGAAGTGATCTTCATATCGAATGACTAAGAAGGAATTCATACCTTCGTCCTTCAGGACTTTGGGACTTTTTAAATTTGTTGGTGATGAAAATCTTGAAGTAAATCTCCCAGAGTGATGTATCTTGCTTATGTCACTTGTTGACATGGCATGAGCCAATTTCCTCTTGACACTTGTTATCATCTAATTATGCCATATGTACTTGCTGACGTGGTCTTCCACATGTCCTTACGGAGGTGGTCTGCTGACGTGGGTGAGATGTGTAGGCAGTGCAGTGGACTGTGGAGGCATAGCATGGTAGAGGAGTGTGACGAGTAGCAGGTAGTGGAGTGTGATGTTGGAGCACAAAGGTGGTATGTATGAGTGGTTTGGTGGTTTACTCAGAGGGGGAGTTAGGTGGTAAGTGGTAATGAGCAAGGGGGGTTCGAGTTGACAGGAAGGTGACACGTATGAGGGTCCCACATGGGAAATACCACCAACTTAGACCCCCCCCCCCATGGTTAAAGGCATAAAGGTTGGGGGGGGTCCAATATTCCCTATCGACTGTAGATATGAGTGCTCAATTATCAACCGCTGAGATTAGCGCGCCCTTATTCTAACTTATCCTATCCTTCCACTTTAGAATGATATGACGACTGAAATTTACTCTGGCTCTCCGGCTCTCCGGACTTCGGGGATTTCAAATCTCAAACTTTGCTCCCCATTTATCCTATCCTTCACTTAATTTGATCTGACAGTTGTGAAGACTCTCGAAGCAGATCCATGATCAAGGATTTTGATCCGGATCATGTTTCTGGACTACACTTTCCCTTCTGAGTTTTGATCTCTGCATACTGTTCGCTTCTCCTCCTGAACTTATGATTTTCCTATTTTCCATCGTCACTATTGTTCTTTCCATCAATGAAAAGCACACGCTTCCTGTAAAACATGCCAACAATATACCCCTTGTGCATTGATGGAAACCCTGAAAGGTTGGACTATTATTCTTAGACCTCCAACTATAGGATCCAGACCACACCTTATCTCCCCCCTTTACATCAATGTCAAAGAAAACATGCTCCCCATGAGTGGTTGTAGTATTTTTCAGAGGTATCAGATATTCAACCAACACATACTCCCCCTGACAGGATGGAATCTCTTAGCTTGATAACGGGGTCATGCCCAACTTCTGGTGTAGATACTCAAACTGAGTTTTTTCAAGAGGTTTAGTGAATATATGAACAATATGATCTTTGGATGGAATATAATTCAAAGAAACAACAGTGTTGGTCACCTGTTCCCTCAAGAAGTGATACTTGATGGGTATATTCTTGGTCTTTGAGTGAAATACAGGATTCTTTGACACACTAATTGCACTAGTATTATCACAATGAATTGGGATTGATGCAGTATATTTTACCTCCAAGTCTGCAAGTGTCTGAATCATCCACAATACTTGGGTACAACAAGTGGAAGCTGCAATGTATTCATCTTCTGTAGTTGATAAGGAAATGGAACCTTGCTTCTTGCTCAACCATGTTACAAGAGAATCTCCTAAGAAGAATGCACCTCCACTCATGCTTTTCCTTTCATCCATGTAGTTAGCCCAATCAACATCTGAATAGACTGATAATTGAAAATTCTGATTCCTAGGATACCATAGACCATAGTTCATCATTCCTTTCAAATATTTGAATATTCTTTTGACATCTATCAAATGACTCTGTTTAGGTGCAGACTGATACCTTCCTACCATTCCAACCACATGCATTATGTTTGGACGAGATGTTGTGATGTACAAAAGGTTTCCTATCATAGACCTCTATGAACTTTGATCAACATCAAGTGAGTCATCATCCTTTCTTATATTGCATCCAGTGACCATAAGTGTGCGCACAGGTGTAGAATCTTCCATTTGAAACCTTTTCAATATTTCTCTTAGATGTTTCTCCTTAGAAAGAAATATTCCTTTAGACCTTTGAGTAATTTGCAGACCAAGAAAAAATGATAGTTCCCCTATCATAGACATTTCAAATTCAGACTGCATGGCAGAAGAAAACCATTGTACCAATGAAGCATTATTACTTCCGAAGATGATGCCATCTACATAGACCAACATAATGAGAAAATAATTATCCTCTATTTTGATATATAGATTGTTTTCAATTGTTCCTCTCTTGAACCCTTTGTCTTGAAGATACTTATCCAGTCTGTAGTACCAAGCACGAGGAGCTTGTTACAAATTTAGGGTTATCCGACAGTTGGAAACCTTCAGGTTTTTCCATATATACTTCTTCTTTTAGATATCCATTTAGAAAATATGACTTGACATCCATTTGATAGACTTTAAACTTCTTATGACAAACATAGGCAAGAAACATTATAATAGCTACTAATCTTGCTACGGGTGCAAATGTTTCATCAAAATCCAGTCCTTCTATTTGAGCATACCCTTTGCAGACCAATCTAGCCTTATTTCTTACAATATTTCCTTGCTCATTCATTTTATTCTTAAATACCCATTTGGAGCCAATTACATTCTTATCTATAGGTCTAGGAACAAGCTCCTAAGTATTGTTCTTCTTAATCTGATAAAGTTCCTCATTCATTGATTTTAACCAATTTACATCTTTACTAGATTCATTAAAGTTCTTGGGTTCCACCATGGATATGAGGGCTATATGTGATTTCTCGGTGTCTTTGATTATCCTTCTCCTAGTTTGTACATGTTTGTATTTTTCACCAATTATCTGACTTGCAGGATGATTCTTTTGAGTAATTCTAGAGGAAGTATTTAGTGTTGTATGAAGATTTGAGTCTACCTGAGTATTTGTATCTTCATTTGACTTAGAGTATTCTCTTTCTGATTCTTGGACCTGTACATCTTCAATTTCAACTATAGCCTTTGTTGGTTATTTAACACTGCTTACATCTCATACAGGGATTTCTTCATCAACTTTTATGTCAATACAATCAACCAATTTATGCAGCCTCTTATTATAACATTTGTATCCTTTATTGTTTGTAGCATACCCTAATAAGATACCTTCATCAGCCCTGTCATCATATGTTCCAAGGTTTTCATTATGATTCTTTATGTAGCACTTACTCCCAAAGACTTTGAAGTGTTTGATTGAAGCAGGTCTTCCATACCACAGTTCATAACGTGTCTTGTCACTGTGTGGTCTGAGGTGGGATTTTTTAAGAATATGGACTATTGTGTGTATTGCTTCTACCCAATAGGTTTGACCAATGTTCTTCTCATTCATCATTGACCTGGCCATTTGCTGAACTGTTTTGTTTTGCCTCTCAACTACTCCATTTTGTTGTGGCGTTCCTAGGATTGTGTATTCTCTCTTGATCCCATGTTTATCGCTGTATTCCTTGAAATCACTTGACATAAATTCTCCTCCTTTGTTTGATCTTACTTCCTTTAACATATTTCTTGTTTGATTCTCAATTAAAGCCTTAAATATTTTAAATTTCTCAAATGCTTTAGCTTTTTCTTTGATAAAAGAAACCCAAGTGAGTCTGGAGTAATCATCAATGATCAACATGAAGTAATTTTCCTTCCCTGTGCCTTCCTGTCTTGATGGTCCACACAAATCCATATGAACTAATTGGAGTGGTTTCTCTGTTGAGGTAGAGTTGTTGGATTTAAATTGTGTCCTGGTTAGCTTTCCTACTTGGGAGGGTTTACACACAAAATCTTGTGGCTTTGATATTCTTGGAAGATCTTTTATTGCCTCAAGATTTTTGAGCTTGATTAAGTGGTCAAAGTTTAGATGCCCAAGTCTCCTATGCCATAACCAGCTTTCATTATGTTTTCTTAGATGAAACTCTTCTCTATCCTCTTTGAACACATATACATTATTATATGTCCTTATGCCTTTAGCCACCACTTGTCCTGAGTTTACAGACTTTATCTTACAATCTTTGGAAGTTAGCACCAATTCACATCCTTTGTCACACATTTGACTTACACTAAGAAAATTATGTTTCAGCCCATCTAGGAGAAGAACATCCTGAGATTTTCCTTTTCCATTACTCAAACTCACCATCCCTTTACCCTTTATTTTACCTGGTTCATCATTTCCAAAGGTCAGATTTCCTATTTTTCTTTTACTTATAGACAAAAAATTATCCTTGTCTCCAGTCATGTTATTGGAACATCCACTGTCTATATACCAGGGGTCTTTTTTTTGTGTGCTGAAAGTACTAGACCACATTTTTCACTATCTTTCTTTTTCCATGTGTTGGCATTTCTAGATAGGGGTTTATCCTTGGATCTGCTTTGTAATTATTCAGATGGAAGTTTGCAGCTTTGTGGCTGAAGTTATGAAAGTTATAACATTCGAGCTCATTGTTCAATAGGTCAAAGTGATTGGTGAAACTTTTTCTACTCATTGGTTGTTTAGTTCTATGTTGTAAAGATTGTTTATTTCGTGATCTCCTCAGTTTCATGTCTCTAAACTTAATTTCACAATTTGCAATCTTATGACCAAAATTAGAGCAGTAAAAAAATTAACCATGGAGTAAATTTTGGTACATGAAGGATGGCCTTCTTCTTGGCATTTGTTTCTCTATATTCTGATATATTTTTCTTTTATCAGGGATTATCTTGTCTTTATTAGCTATTTGTAGCAGAGTATTCACATGGTCTGATTGTCTATTGACTTGGAACTTGATCATCTTACTGGCTCTTTGCTTTTTGGTTGTTTGTTGCTTGAGCCACTTACATAGCCTAAAACAGTATTCAATAAAGGATATCTATGTTTTCTTAGAATGTTTTTTAGTTCTGATGAGGCTTTAATGCTTGGAATAATTTGGAGATATAGTGCTTTAAACTTCTCCATCTCTTTTCTGGTTTTTACTACCTCTTCTTCCAAGGCTTCACATCTTTCCTTCTTCTCTGATAACTGATGTTTCATAATTTCCTCTATTTTATTTGCCTCTTATAATTCCACTTTTAGCAGGGTAAAGTCTTCATCAGTTTTTTTACTGTCTCTCTCGAACTGTATCAACAATTGTTTTTTCTTTTTCTTCGTAAATTCGAGTCTAGTAATTTCTTCTAGGGCACTGATCAGTTATCCTTCCAAGTCAACCACAAATTCTTCATCATTAACATCACTTCCTGTGATTTTATTATCATAATCCTCTTTGGCCATAAGAACAAATTCATTAACCTTATCTTCACAAGAAGAATCACTATCTGTGTCTCCTGAAGAGTCATCATTGTTTACACATAAACTTTTCATTTTACCAAATCTCTTGGATTTATACTTCTCTTCACCTTCAGAGTTATGGTCCTTCTTATTGTGTGGAGAATTAGATGAAAAGTGACCTATCTTTCCATAGTTAAAACATTTGAAGGGAAACTTTCCTTGGTACTTGCCTGGTCCTTTCTTTAGTCTTCTCACAAATTTTGCTTCAATTTCATCAGGGTCAGAATCCTCATTCTTATCTACTTTAAATGAAGCTTCTCTAGAGGTGGGTTTATATTTACCTATCCTCATTTCATAAGCAGTCAGAGTTCGTAGAAGTTGATCAATAGACGAGATCTTAAGATCATTTAGTTCTTCTATTGTAGAAACGTTTGGATTAAATCTATTAGGTAGAGATCTTAAAATATTCTGAGCTAAAAATGCGTCTTCAATCTTCTCACCAAGACCCTTCATGGAATTCACAAGTTCATCAACTTTTAAGAAATATTTATTAACTGTTTCATCCTCATTCATCTTTAGTTGTTCAAATTTCAATCTATATGTCTAAATTTTGGCATCTTTTACTTTCTCATTTCCTTCATAACTACTAATGAGTTTATCCCACATCCCTTTGGCAGAATCAAGATGCATTACCTTTACAAATTCAACTTCATCAAGCCTACTCAAGATAACATTCATTGCCTTTGCATTGAAGCTAAATTCTAACTTATGATATTTGGAAGCTAGCAAAACAGGTTTTATATATCCGCTCTCTACAACATCCCAAACATCAACAGCTAAGGCCATAATGCATGTTCTCATTCTAACCTTCCAGATAGAAAAATTTGTTCCATAAAACAGAGGAGCTTATTGGTTGAAGTTCCTTCATGACTTGTCATGTTTAAGCTTACTGATCTACCTTTAGCTAAAAGGAACCTGCTCTGATACCAATTGTTGGAAATACTAAGACAACTGAGAGGGGGGGTGAATCAGTTGTTACTGTGCTTAAACAATTTTATGCCTATTGAAATATTATTAATGTTCTCCAAGTGATCATCAATATTATGCAAGTCATGAACAATAGAAATAATAAACATCAATCACACATATGATATACATAGAGACAGATATTCATGAGGAAACCCATAACTAAGAAAACCTCTTCTTCTTAGAATTATAGGAAGTCTTTTATGTTCTGTACATCATCTATCTTTGAGAACCAACTCAAAATGAGGCTACAATCTCTTCTTTAACAAGCTGCAACTTGTAGAGAGCACCGATTTCTCTAGCACCCACTAGAAGGAAGCACCAACTCCCTGAGTGTTCCAGCACCAATTGGATGGAAGCACCAACTTCCAGTCACACATGCACCAACCTGTATAATAAAGAACAATGGTTCTCCCTTGCACCACCCTACCACCCTAGTTTTTTTGGCTACAACCAAATGGAAGCTACAACTCCCTGTGTTCAAGAACCCACTTGAAACTCGGAGGACAATAGTCCTCCCTACCACCACCCTACCACCCTGAGATATACAAACTTTTTACTTACTTACTGTGTCTCTGATATGGTCTGTTACAACTCCATGTATCCTCTGCCTTCTTCAGATTCTATGCTCTGTTCCGCTTCTGCTTCTTTCTTCTTCTATGCTCTGCTCTTTTTCTTCCTGCACACCACACTTTGTATCCAACTTCTCTTCAACATTTTATGCTCTGTGCTACCTCTACATACTGTTCACTGTGCCTCTGATCTCAACTTTCGATTCACCGAATCTTCTCTGTTCTACATGTCTTACTCACACTGAGTTATCTACCTGAACATCATTCCAACTCTTCATCTTCTCTGGTGGTTATTTTGAGTATGTTCATCATTAGCGGGTGTGATCTTGAGATTCTTTGGCTTCTATGGTAGTCACAAATCTTCATCTTCTCTGGTAGTTAAAGTCAGTCATTTTTGGCTTCTTTGGATTCTAAGCCCCTTCCTTCAAGTGACCACTGGTGGTGACCAAATGCCTATTTAAAAGGTGCTTCCCGATTTCAGTCTAGTGAGTGCTAGCTCTATTTATTGATATGACCTTGGGAAATGATCTCATGTGACCACGATATTGCAGGTGCATCCAAAGGTGGTTTGTATCAAACTACTTTTATCCTTGCAATTTACCTCAAGCCTCCACATGTCCTTTCTCCAAAACTGTGGTTTCGAATGCATCCCACCTTCATCTTTTTAAAATTTGCACATCTTCAATCCCCATAATGCGATGGGACCGTTGATCTCACGATATTGACGGTGATCTTGAACGGACAGTTTAGATTTGTTCTTTCACGATCTACGGATCAGATCTAGCCTTCCTAAATCAACAACTATGATTTATTTCATGATCCAGGATTCGTGAGTTTCAAATCTCAAACCTTGCTTTCCTCCGTACGTCAATCTTCCAGAGTTGACAATCCAATGACGCATGTCCCTCTCGGATCAACGATCGATATCTCCTTTGGGTCTCCATACATCGGAGATTTCAAATCTGAACTTCTCATTTCTTCTGACTATATATCTTCTGAAATGGAAGATTTGCTGACATCTTTCCTCCTTAATACAACGACTATCCTCCGCTCTGGGACTTAGACCTTTTCGGCTCTTCGGAGCTTCTCTTTTCCATGAATGCTTTCACCTGAAGTCAACGATCTATTGACACATATCCTCTTGCATGATCAGTGATCATGAGTGACTTCGTCACTTCGGGCTTCGGGAGTTTCAACTCCTATGCACTCGTTTCTCCCGGAGTGCTTTCACCCGAATGCATAATCTTCTGACACGTAGCCCTCGTGGCGATCAATGTCTAGGGTATTCTTCGGGTCTTCGATGTTTGGGACTTCGGGAATTTAGGCTAATCGATGCTTCATTCTCCTCCAGAGTGGTCAGCTGCTAAACAAGTCATAGGTGGTGGAGATTGCTTGTTGTCGGTTAACACTTCCACTTACATTGTCCTTCCACTGAACTAGATCAACGGTTGAGAATGCACCTGAAGTGATCTTTAGATTGGACGACTAAGAGTGACTTTAGATATTTGTCCTTCAAGACTTCGGGACTTTTGACATTTGTTGGTGATGAAACTCCCAAAGTAAATCTCCTGGAGTGACGTAGCTTGGTTACATCACTTGTTGACATGGCATGAGTCAATTTCCTCTTGACACTTGTCATCATCTAATTATGCCACGTGTACTTGCTGATGTGGTCTTCCATATGTCCTTGCAGAGGTGGTCTGCTGACGTGGGTGTGACGTGTAGGCAATGTGGAGGCAGAGAATGGTAGAGGAGTGTGACATGTAGCGGGTAGTGGAGTGTGACATTGAAGCGTGGAGGTGGTATGTATGACTGGTTTGGTGGTTTACTCAGAGGGGGGGTTAGGCGATAATTGTTAATGAGAGAGGGGGGACCGAGTTGATAGGAAGGTGACACGTATGAGGGTCCCACATGGGAAATACCACCAACTCGGACCCCCCTCGCCCACAGTTAAAGGCAGAAAGGTGGGGGGTTTGATATGCCATGTCGACCGTAGATCTGAGTGTTCAATTATCTGCCACTAAGATTAACATGCCCTTCTTCTAAATTATCCCATCCTTCCACTTTAGAATGATCTAATGACTGAAATTTACTCCGTATCTTCGGCTCTCTAGACTTAGGGGGTTTCAAATCTCAAACTTTTCTCCCCATTTATCCTATCCTTCACTTAATTTGATCCAACAATTGTGAAGAGTCTCGAAGTATATCCACGATCAAGGATTTTGATCCGAATCACATTTCTGTACTGCGCTTTCCCTTCTGAGCTTCAATATCTGCATATTGTTCGCTTCTCCTCCTGAGCTTATGATTTTCCTGTTTTCCATCGTCATTGTTTTTCTTTCCATCAATGACAAGCACACACTTCTTGTAAAACATGCCAACACAATCATCATATCTTCAACTACAAAACTAGTAGTGGAACAACTTGAAAATCTAGATGACTTCCTAGTATCATCCAAGATCATAATAGAAGGCTCGGGTAAGCCATTTTCCTCATGTTCTTCTATTCCTTTACTGAGTTCAAAAAATATTTGTTTTATCTCTGAGGGGGTGGATGCATCCCCACAAGTGGAATATATAATAGGGGACTTGATTTATAACTTATCTAGGATAAACTCTCCTCATCCTCCTCCTTATATTCCCCTACAGGGATTGGGCCCTATTCCTACAAAACAAAAATCTTCAAATATACTTGTTATAGATTCGTTTGACACCACATATGTTTATGATGACTTATTTTCCTTAGTTACATCCCTTTCCCTTCTTGCAGTACATTTCCTCCCCTTTCCTCCTCAAAAATATTAAAAAAAGAACTCATTTTGGTTGATGTACGTGACTATCCTTAAAGAATCTCATGTATATACATTGGTTTCTAGTTACCAACCCACGTATATGCTAATTTTCCTTAAAAAATAACAAATCCTGACTTTTTGGGAAGAGTTGACGAGTTCCTCAAGTTCCTGACCTCTTGTAGCCCATCCATAACTACTCCAATTGTAAAAATGAAGTACAAATTGGAGCCTTGGGGTGGAGGAAAAACATAACAGAGAAAATCATCATTTTGATGACATTTTCATTATATTCCCGCAAGTCCCCATTTCTCCTTGCATCTGAGATTCTCCTTCTCATATGGAGGCCCTTATTTTTTAGTTGTGTTCTCCCTATCTTGTCGAGAATAAATACTTTGCCTTCCTTGGACCTGTTTGAGGATAAAGTATTGGAGGTATTGTTTATCATCTCTTGCCTTGGGTGGAGTAACTTGGAGCGTAGTTTTAGGACCGTGCTGCATTGATTATAGGTTGTAACCAACTTTTATGTTGTTCATAATAAAATATTTCTCATTCTCATCCATTTTCATATGTTGATTCATGTTTCCAATGTATTTTACATCTTATAATTTGAATCTTTTATGAAAGTTGTAATGATCATTTTTAGTTACTTATCATATAACTACCCATTTTTAGTTTCTCATTTATTTTTGTGCAAGATATTTCAAGAGATCATTGTGGAAGAGCACTCGAGCGAAAGCCTTCATGTGGGATTGACATCAAACATCAGAGTCCAGGTCCGTTCTCTTGTCTTTCCCTTGAAAGATAGTTATTGAAAAGTAGTTATTTTTAATTGACTGCTTGATTTGAGTCTAAGAGTGGTCTTTTAGGGCATCTCTTTGTTGTGGCCCTCACCCATAGCCATAGGAAATTGTTTTTCGTAATATAACTTGCGAGTCTGCTTGGGATTCTCCCTTTTTGGGTCATTAGGGGTACTTGTGGTTTGTATTTCTCTTGAAGATTTTTCTATGTCTTTAACCATTATTTAGCATTCTCTTAATTTTTTTAATCCTTCCTGATTCTTCCAGGCCCTTTTCTCTCAATTTTGAGGGGTTTTTACTGGGTGTATGTGTGTTTCTTTGAGTACAGACCCATAAATACATGGATTTTATTTAACATAGTTGTGTACATACGTTGGTTGTTAGTGAGACAGTCACGTGCATGTTCTGGGATTGGGTTTTTCTCTTCTTATAAGATCACTGGAAGTTAGGTTGTGGTACTATAGGGTCTTCCTGGATCCTGTGAGTCATTCATGGATTTTATTTTTGGTTTCCATCAATTTTTGGCTTTCTTTTGATCTCTCTATTGCATTTTGAGTTTTGGGATTTAGACCTAATTTGTCCAAGTATTCATAAGTATATAGAAAATTTCCTTTGATAACAAATGTGTACATACTCTACCTTTATATAGGATTTGAGTGTGTACATACCTTCTTAAAAACACGTAAGTTTTGGGTCATATACATGCCATGTAGAAGTCCAAAGATGTAACACCCTTGTTTCCCCCAACTTGTAATTAATCATTAATTAGCGTTCCCATGGTGTGGCATGGGAACAATGTAAATGTATTATTGTTTGAGTTGCCAATAACTGACTGTGGGAGTGAAGTATTGAAATTACTGGCCATGATATCACTAGATAAAAGAATGTGAAAACTATAAGAGAGGGTTCATTATATCAAATAACCCCAAATTTCCCTTTGATGAGGATAATAAACCTCCTTCGGATCCCAAGGAGAGAAATCAGTTAATGAAGAAAGGACCAGTGGTTAAATTATCAACCACTCCCATGAATGGAAGCATGGTATAGATATAGAATGTCAACCTGAAGTACCACTAGGTATGGCAGACCAAGCTGACCCAAGTTCCCTTCTGACAGAAGGAACAAGATGGGTCAAGAACCATCCTGGGAAAAGATATACAGAAAATAGAGACAAGGAAATAGAGAGATAGAGAGAGAGAGAGAGAGGAGAACGTGTTGAGCTCTCCAGTGGATGATGAACAGAAGGCCGCGAGCTTGATGCTAAGTGAGCATTTGATAAACCTCGCCAAGGCGATGACAGAGAAATAAATCTCTGAAAGTTTGCAGTGAACAGAACCCGAGCAGAAGCTGCAACAGAGAAAGAATCCTTGAGAAACTGCAAGAGTTCCCTAGTGATATCATGGCTTGGCACGGGGGTAGCTAGAGTGATAAGAATGAATGCCTCTGAGCCTATGGTTGGTTGGAAGGACAAACACCCACAACTAATTAGTTGGCTACCACATGTAATAGATAAGTAATAACATATCTTGTGTATTTAAATGGTACTGTGAATTAAATTTGGATATCCCATGAATGTTGCAGGGATGGATATGTTTGCATAATGATTTATA
>SNQJ01S0029562.1:72873-94792 GCA_010110895.2 Picea sitchensis | reverse complement strand
TGCCTATCATTCTAAGAAGAAGAGGTTTTCTCCCTTTATGGGTTTCCTCATGAATATATGTCTCTGTGTATATCATATGTGTGATTGATGTTTATTATTTCTGTTGTTCATGACTTGCATAATCTTGATGATCACTTGGAGAACATTAATAATATTTCAATAGGCATAAAATTGTTTAAGCATAGTAACAATTGATTCATCCCCCCCTCTTAGTTATCTTAGTATTTCCAACAGATTGTTGGTGCTTACTCACTCCTTCTAAACCGACTTCAAAGGTGACATTTTTTAAGTCTCTTATTTTTTTATTCACTTGTGAACCAAAATATTCCCTTTGAGAGGGAATGTGAAACCCTCTTCCAAGGCACCCTAGGAGCGGGAATGGACACATTTAAAGGGAATCCATTCATAAACTAGGTCATGTCATAATTTGGAGGGTCCCTTCTTTATTGTGATAACATTTTCTATCCCTTTTGACAGCTCTAGACCGACCTTGATGTGGGCCCCATGTATCTTAAACTCTTGTACAAGTTATCTTATTTATAAAAAGAAAACCTAAATCATTGCCAACATTTTTAAATACATCATCTCACCATATAATTAGAGGTAAACCAGGGAGCCTAACCCATATAGTAACATATTCCATCTACTCAATCTTTGCATTAAAAATTACTTTCCATTTTTTTCAGGAATAGGGTCTAGGATCCCTAATTCCATCGATACTAAACGATTTTTTTTCCATATTCACCTGTTCTCATAATCCATATGATCTATCCCTTGACTAAAATCATGTTGCATGGGACATATCCTGATAGGTTAGTGAAATTCTCTATAGTACGGGATTTTAGGGTTTCTAAGTTCATCCTTTTTCTTGGAAATCTCCTAACACTTGAAAATTCTTCCATATTCATGATTTCGTGTAGTTTAATTCCCTCCACCAANATATATATATATATATATATATATATATATATATATATATATATATATATATATATCACTTACCTTCCTTTTAACAAACTTATTGTGTCGTTTTGCATTCCCCAAACCTCCTAATCCCATCCCTTCCTATATGGAGGCCATCAATTTACCAATTGGGACTCCAGTCATTAATTTTCTAGACATCATTCTTCCTATGAAACCACATTCAAAAAATATATGCTATGTAATAATTGAATTTGAATATGGTGATAAGAGATCACTTGAAATGATATATGAAGTTGTGTCATCATTTATTTGAGTAGGGGATGACACCTAGTAAGGAGAATGATTAAGCTAATTTAATTATTCTATTAGAGAATAAAACAATGTGTCCTCTAATACCCCTCAATTATGAAAGCCTTTTGATGTGTTGATTACCTAAATAAACCAATGGGATGGTATCCCAGGGGTTTAACCCCATCCCACCAACTGTAGATGGCTGAGGATTTTTCAAGCCATGAATCATGATTCTCAGGATAGCCAAAGTATCTTCCTCGAGTGGATAATCTCTATGCTATTTAATATAATGAGGTACATAATCAATTTCTTTGTATTCCCCCTAACACCACCCAAATATGGTGACCTTCAGAGGGGTCATCTAAATAATCTATCACTTCTTCCTCCATAAAACTAGATTTAGACTCACCTATGAATTAGGGTTAGCTATTGTAGTTAGGGCCTGCAGCCAGACCTTAGAATCCTAACTACTGAGATCCCCCCCAAATGACAAATACTTGTAGATGATGTGTAACCAATTTTAAAAGCTATGAATGATATAGATTAAATGTGATTGACAATTAAGTGTCAAATTTAGTTTCTAAATTGGAAAATCTAGTTCTAGATGCACCAATATCCAATTACAAAATTTCATAATTGGATTCAATATTTGCATTTTCAAAATCAATATTTGTGAAATTGGGGTTTCTAAAGAACAAAATATGATTCTAAATGTGCCAATATTAGATTCCAAAAGTTCAAATTCATATTCCATAAATGCAAATATTGAATTCATTTATGTAATTTTGAATTTGATATTAGCATGTTCTTTAATGATATTTCGCACTTTAGAAACTCCAATTTCACGTTTTAGAAACACTGGTTTCGGCCTGTCTCTGAAGAGACTTAGACTAGAAGTACTCCAAATTTAATGGAATCGATGGTATGTGTAAGTAAACATCAAATTATTGTATTTGTGGAATCTTGACATATATAGCTTACTCTAAGTTATAAGTTGTGTTATATTTTTGTATATTAACAAGTATTTGAAAATTTTGATCATCAATTGAAAGAATTTAAATAGTGATCTAGTCCATGACTTGCAAAAAGTTGTTGTGAAAAGGGGTTATCATTCGAGAGTTAATTTTAAGTATATTTAGAGTGTCGATTCTTTAGTTAGAGTGAGCCTCATAGTATAGTACTAAAACACTATATGTCAAGGTACAAGTAGACTCAGATTTATATTTATCAATATGTGTGTGTTGTGTGCACTTTAATTGTTTCATAAATAATATTTAATCTATAAGGGAACTAGTTTCAATGGTGAGGATGACAACAATGATGAGGGTCGCATGGGTTGTGATGGGAGAAGTAATGGGGGAGATGCCGAGGGAAGCAACGAACACAATGTTCAGAATATTACAGGATAACAAGGATAGTTAATTTTCATCATTATATTCAAAACTAATGTTTCACTTATAAATTTTTTTCTATCGTGGATACAATAGTCACTACTGCAATTTCTAATAAGAATATTGATGAGACCATAGAAGCCTCAATAGTAGGTCTACACGATGATAGTTTTAATAGTAATTTATCATAATGAATGGTAAGATTGATGATCTAAAAAAAACCTTAATTGTTTTTTTGTTTATATTTGATACAATCAACGTTATCACTTACAATTATTTTTCTCTTTCTAAGCCKACTAACGTGTTATTCCAATATTGCAACATGTTTTATGCTCSAGTAAGAGGAATTTAGACATTGTGATGATGATGAGTCCCTATCATAACATTGAAATAAATAAATAAATCTTCCATGATAATTTGTACAAAATTTAACTCTAAATGACTCTTCRTGACGTGTTTATGCATTTTTAACTCGATTTCATATTTAGCATTTCTAGTATCAAGTTTGTATTTGTTTTTGAAAATTAGGGATTGGGTACTGAGAGTGATGTGAGTTGGGGGAGGGTACACCTGAGCTTCCACTTCTAGTGATTGGTATTCTAGTGATTGGTATTAATAGAAAATCATATTTTATTCTCAAAATAAAGAGAATTACAAGTAATTGAAATGGTACTTTGAAAATCAACATATCATCTCAACAATAAATATAAATAAAATATGTTTCGTCAATTTTTTTTATACAATAATATTATGATGATGATGATGATGGTTAACGTTCACTATGACAATAATATTATATATCAAAAGTCATACTAATAAATATATGATTTGTAAATATAATGATACATGAAAAGGAGAATCCATAAACATCAACCAACTAAAATATAATTGAGATATAAAATACTACATATCTAAATGCATTATAAGATCTCTCTTATCATCTAACATAATTTAGTACATCAATATAAAATCTCGCTTATCATCTATAATACATTAAGTATGATACATGGTCTTTGGATTATTCTTGCTTTCATCTCAATTTACAAGATATTATATCACATAATTGTATTATTATATTCAAATCATTATTTTCTATTTGTATATTATGTCACATAATTTGAATGTTGTTATAAGTAATAGTCAATGATTTTTTATTGGAAAATGCATCGTCGAATTTAGTACCTTTCTTGAAGACAACAATTTAATGTAGTAATTTCATGAATGCAGCTAGTTATTTCCATGTTTATATCTTGAACTCATGACCTCCACCCTAATCAAAGCTTTGACCATCGTTCACCGTTCTTCTTCAACTGGAGTTATCATCTCAAGTTCATCTGACTTGAGTTTAGAGGTCGGGCCCTATCCTTTCCTTTCTAGGAAACTGAACCATACGTCCTCTAGGTTTAGTGTCTTCTAGTGGAGGCCACATGGCTCTTCCAGCCATCAGCGACGTAGATTTTTATGTCTCAGAGTTAATGAGCATTGAAGATGAGCTGGGGTGGAAGAAAGAAGGTCTCTTCACAAAGGTTTATGCTCTTAATGTGGATCAGGGCCCATCAATACACTTAATAAATGATGTGACGAGAAATCTTGGAGTTACGACATCCTCTATGACAACTGAACTTGGTACGTCAGGAACCCAGAAACTTGCTATCTCTAGTCACTTTACCCATTCCCCGACTATTCCAAGACCCTCTTAGCTAGAGGATGTTGTACCTTTCTCTCGTCTGAGAAACAAGGGTGCTAACTCACCGCAGAGGACTAGAATATTTCACAAAGCTCCATTATCGACACGCATCAAGAAAAAAGCGTGGAAGACAAACAGGAAAATCAAAAAAATGGTCTTAGGTTCTGATGTGGGCCTAGAAGAAGCTTGTAGGTTGGCACTCTGCGGGGTGGCTAGCAGGTTAGCATACTCGTATCTAAGTAATGGAAATTTTTTGGACTAGTTAGATAAACAATGGACTCCATTCCTGGGTTATACACTGGAAATACTCCATTTGAAAAAAGGGTGGATGGGTTTTGTCCACAAATCGCCGGAGGATGTGTCTCTTTTACTAGATTCTACCTGGGTGAACTGGGGTTGTAGTATAATGCTCAAATGATGGAGAGCGGCATTTGACCCAGTGACAAAAAAATTTCAGTTCCATCACCTTTGGGTACTAATGCCCGGTATACCGACACATATGTGGAATGAAGGTTCTTTGAGGGCCATAGGGGAGTCGTTAGGGAAGTTCATTGCAGTAGATACAACAGTCATGAAGAATTCATCAAGGAGAATGGCCATAGTCCTTGTAGAAATGTATATTCATGGCGGACTGCCAAAGGTCTTGGATATTGAGTAGCGAGGCCGACATTACACATAGAAGATGGATTTTCTTGAAATCTCATTTTGTTGTAGCATAGGTCATTGTAATGGTCACTTGTGCCGTGAATGTACAGGTAATCTCATGGAAGAAGAGTTTGAGGACACTCAGTTACAAAGAGAGCCTCCCGACTATGTAACAGAAGTGGATTCTTATGGTGGCGAGACTGTGCAGTTTGATTCTGCCCAGATAGGAGGAGGTCCCGGCAACACTTACGGATAAGTTAAAAAGACATTGCCATGTTTTATACTCCTCTCTTTCTTTATGGGAAAAGGATGTGTTAGATAATTCCCCTTGGCGCCACTCATCAACCTCTAGTATCTTAGAAGTATTAAATGAAGATTTGTTGTCAGAGAAACTTCCATTGGAGATCTCGGCGAGCCCCCATAGGTCCCATCCTATACCGGGTTTGGAAATCGAGGAATTAAAGAACTTTCCTATGGGTCTTCCTTTTTCCCATCCATCCACAAATATTGATTCACTGTCTTCGCCTCTCCTCAGCCCCCAACCTACTCTTTCAACCTAAATAGTGGTATAAAGCTAAGCTGAAAAGGAACAGTAAAAAACTTAGGGATCTTGAAGCTGGAATAAAGGAATCGATCCTGCATTTGATGGGTGATTCCTCCAACATTGAATAAGGGAACCTTCTCCAACAGAAGGAATTGGAAAGTAACAATATTCTTAGAGGAACTGAAGAAAAATGGATACTTTGCAGCAGAGCAATTTGGTTGTCTAGTGGAGACAACAATACAAAAGTTTTTCATAATTTTGTTAATTACAATAGAGCCAAAAAACATGTCTAGGACATAAATGATGATAGTGGTAATATAATTACAAAGCAGGGAGAAATTGAAGAGGCATCGATCAATCATTTCAAAGATTTTTATAAGGCWCAAGATTCTACGAACACTGTTGAGAAAGTCAAGATCACGGGGTTTTATCCCCGGATGCTTAAGGATGAAGAAACAATTAAACTCTTCCAACCAATTTCAATGGAAGAATTAAAATAGGTCCTCTTCAAATTCAAAAAAGCAAAGAGCATAGGGCCGAATGGCTGGACTTCTGAGTTCTTCACCTACGTTTTTGATATAGTTGGTCAGGATCTTCTCGATATGGTGGAAGAAACAAGAAGGTTGGGTTTTATGGTGGGAAGCCTAAACTCGACTTTTCTGACATTAATTCCAAAGGCTAACAAACCAAAAACCTTCGATGAATTTCGCCCGATATCATTATGCAATTTATGTTATAAAGTGATTTCAAAAATCATCTCTAATCAGATCAAATCAATCCTTTCAAATTCACTCTCAGCTGAACAATTGGGTTTCCTACAAGGTAGGAGGATCCAAGATGCTATCGGAACATTCCATGAAAGTCTACACAGTATTAAAAATAAAAAATTAAAATCTATGGTATTAAAACTGGACCTAGGGAAAGCTTATGATTTTTTCAACTCAAACTTATTAAGACTCATCCTTATTACTGTTGGGTTCAGAATCCAGATGACGAATTGGATCATGGTCCACATGACATCTTCTACATTTGCAGTTTTAATTAATGGTGAAGCCACAAACGTTTTTAGAAATGGTAGGGGGCTACATCAAGGGTGTCCACTCTCACCCCTACTATTCATCTTGTTCATGGAAGGCCTTCGCCTATTATTGAAAAATGCACTCGGTGAAGGTAATATTATAGATATAAAAGTTTCTCGTCTGTATAATATTCTGCATTTACTGTTCATTGATAATGTTATTATTATGACGAGGGAAACTTTAAAACAATGGTGGGAAATTGACAAAATTATATGATTATTTTGTAAAGCTTCGGGGCTAATGGTAAATCAATCAAAAACTACAGTTCATTATGCAGGCATTTCCAGAAGCAAATTTTCTCCCTTCGAGAGTCTTCTTCCATACTCCTTTATTGATCTCTCATTGGGATTCAGATACTTGGGATACTTTTTAAAGACCGGTGCATACAAAGCGGAAGATTGGGACTGGTTTGTAGCAAAAAACACAAAGAGGATAGGCTTATGATGCAATAGGTGGATTAAGTTGGGTGGTAGATACATCCTTGTGAAAACAGTGCTGCAGGGTCAGCCTGTTTATTGGATGTCGATGGAATCTATACCCCGTTCAGTTTTGAAGAAAATCAGAAAATTGATGTTTCAATTCCTATGGTATGGAAACAAAGATACTCAACAATTCCACCTTTGCGGATGGGACTTACTCTCTAGACCAAAAAAAAATGGTGGTTGGGGCTTTAGAAACCTTGTACTATTCAATAGGGCACTAAATGTGAATACACTATGGAGGGTCTTGATGCAACAGGGGATTTGGCACAAGGTTCTAAGGGATAAGTATTTACAACATTCTACAATTACTAACTGGTATAGATTGGCAAATCAAAAGGTAAGTGTTGCATCAAGGATGTGGAATAGCCTTGTACAATCGGTACATGTTATTATTCATTGGCTTAGTTGGTCCCGAGGCATGGGACACTTCATTAATATAGGCAGAGATCAGATCCTTGGTTTGGGGCCAAAATCAATCCTATCGGAAGAGTTAATAGCACATCTAACTCTTAAAAGAATCATTGTACTAGCTCTAGCCTTAGTTTCACAAGATCTGATTACCTTAACCGAGTCATGGATTATCAGCTTAGAATTGGGGTTAACGGGAAGCTTAGCGGCAGAATGGGATTGTTATTGCGACAATTTAAATGAAGTTGGGGTTTCACTCCATGTTGTTGAAGACTCTCTGATCTGGACGGGATGGGATTCAACTTGGAAGATGACTGTAAATTTTTTTTATGCAGATCTTATTTCTACCCAAGATCTGCCACTTTGGAGCGTATGGAAAGTCAAACTATGGAAATGGAACGCACAACTAAAGTTAAAACTCTTTGTTTGGATGGCGGCTGAAAATAAGATTTTAACTTGGCAAGTTTTGCAAAAAAATGGTTGGCATGGCCCCAGTATTTGTCCACTTTGTAAATTCAATGTTGAAGAAATTGACCATTTGTTTGTAAGTTGCTCCTTCACATAGTCAGTGTGGGACAAAATTTCTATCTTGAAGAAACAAAAGTTCCTTTGGATGGGCACCTCCCTAAGTGCTTGTTTGGATTCATGGACAAAGGACAAAACTGTACCCAATACCCTGGTTGTTCATGTATGTTGGTTTGTATGGCTGGAGAGGAATCAAGTTACTTTCAAGGAAAAAACGCCCTCGATTTAGGTTGTGATTTCTAAAACTTCAAGAGCGCAAAGTCCATGTTCCTCTCCACAAAGTGTGAGTTCTCTTATATGGAGTTCGATCTGCCAGTTATTAGATCATACAATTGCCTTTTTTGATGGGGCTTCCATCCAGGGTGGATCGATCTGTGGTGCCGGGGGAGTCATAAAGTTCCTGTATTTGTAATTTTATAGATGGCATATTAATGGAGGGATCGGTACAAACACAAAAGAAGAGTTGTTGGGGGATTGGGTTACTCTAACCCTTGCAAAACTATGGAATGTTTCAAAGATTCAAGTATTGGGGGATTCTAAGGTGATCATAGATTGGCTCAACCAAAAAAGAAATTTAAATGTTATCGACATTGAAGGATGGAAGCGCAGAACCAAGGTATTGTCTACAAACTTCCAAGAAATCAACTACAAACATATTTACATGGACTATAATAAAGAAGCGGATCACCTCTCCAAACAAGACTTGTTAGGTCCTATAGGGAGATTAACCTACTATATATGGGAAAATGGGAAGGTTGGTCGACTTTTCCATCTAAATCTATTCTAACTCTGGAGTTCCTAGTTAGATATTTTGGAGTCTTTGTGTGGTTCGAGTTGTGTTTCAAGGAATCTCTGTCCTTAGAATCCTCAGTGGAGTTTGATATTTTTGTAATTTGGTCAATGTGGAGGACTGATGACTGTAATTCTCCTTATTTTGGTTAGCACTTGTTGAGTCATAGGAACAAAATTTTAAGGGACTTGGGTTTGTCTATATTGCAATTTTTGATGGAATTGTGGAATTCCCATACTGAATGGTACTTATTGATGTAAATAAGATTATAATCTAATATAATTTCGAGCAAATTTTCTATTAGAAAAAAAAAATTATATCTTCAAACAATCATGAAACATTTTTAAGTTTGAATTTATTTAGTGTGTATTTATTAGATCCTAGTTTTATACTACAAATGGGAATAAAAAATAAGTTATAAAGCAAAGAAATAAGATATCATCATTATCATAACCGTTATATATGTACTTTGTTCATATATTATTTAGTGAAAAAATATTATAGTTATTATGTTGATTTCAAAATTTTCAAAATTTGAATAAAAAGTATGAGCAAAGCCATCGCTAGTTGTTAGGAAAGTGTAACTTTTAGCTATAGTGACATAATTACCATTTTACAACTTCTTTCATGCCCATGTGTTAGTTATTGTCCAAAGTATCATTGTATCTTCAATGTGATTGAGTGGGTCAATGTTTATGCTAACTACTTTAATAATTTTATTTGAGAATGTCTTTCGTGTTAGTTATTGTACAACGTGTCTTTCAATCTCCGAAGTGATTGACTGAGTCAATGTTTATCCTAACTACTTTAATAATTTTATAATTTTACTGAGAATATGTTTCAAGGATATGTACACGTTGGCTTGCTTGTGAATAGACAATATCACCTCCTTTTAATTTAAAAGGAATAAGAATAAATTTCGGACCAAGGGAAATCTAAATAACTTTAATTAATTTTTCACTCTTGGGTCAAATTACGGATAATTTTCAAAGGCAAGTTATTACATTATTACATCACCCATTGTCATACATATATATATACGCTTATACATTGCGCGGTTTCCTTTTATGCACCTAGTCTTGACTAGGTACGTGCTGCCCTTGATTTAGTTTGTTTGGAAGCCCATTGTGTTGCACCCTACAATACAACTAAATCTAAATATATATTATCTTAGGATGTAATGTACTCGGTGTCTTTTAAATTGTTGTTGCACCCATTATATTCCATACTTAGAATGGAGAAAGTGTATATGCAGCATTAAATGTCTAACCTAGTAAAAGAGAGACACAGCTATCACTATTAGGATGACTATTATTATTCATATGATAAAAGGAAAACATTGTTAAGCTTATTAATCTATATCTTCACCAACTGTGCATATCTATCCATATTATATGGAAACTCTTAAACCTTTAAATAAAGAGAAATCAATCTTTACAAGTTCTTCATGGAATAGTGACATTCGTTCTAACTTAAGTTTTGATAAGAAACTAAAAAATAGTTTATGGCTGAAGATATTTCACCTTATGAAGTTTAGGGTGATTTTATGATATTTTATTGAATATATTAGTATATTCTTCAATTCTCATATATACGTAATCAACAAGTGATTCTTAGATACTTTGTAATGTTTTAAATCAATTATGTAGGTTCAACATATTTTATTAATTATCACACATAATGTTTCGTTTTCATTTTATGGTTTACATTTCAAAATAGACACCACAAACCAATTCTTATTAAGAAATGCTCAAATGAGTCTATGCATCATATCATCATCTATGGTTTACATTTTAAAATAGACACCACAAACCAATTCTTATTAAGAAATGCTAAAATGAGTTTATGCATCATATCATCATCCTCAAGTTGTCTTGTTAATGGTATGTATACCATAACATTTCAAAATAGACATTGCAAACCAATTGCTACTAATGAATGTTCATTGTTAAAATGAATCTATGCATCATAACATCATTCTCAGGTTGTCTTACTAATGGTATGTATTGACAATAATATACAACGACAAAGTATTCTTTACACCTAATCTAGGACATCAACTCACAACATTGTAATGTGACCTTCAATTGTCTCTATATCAATCTCATTTCTCAAATATGATTCAACTATGACCCTAATATGTGTGTCAAACAACTTGATTTCTTGGAGTAACCTTGCTTCTATATATACTCTAAAGTGGTAGTGACAATGGGGTTTTATTTTGAAGTATTTTCCATTAACACCAAAAACTAATGCACACTACGTTAAAACCCATCATTAGAATTGTGGGATTAGAAAAAAAAGCTCTTAAATTAAATGGAATAAATAATCATGGAATGATAATGTAATCTTCTAACCCATGTACTTATTTAGTTGTAATATCCCCAAGTATGTTAGGCAAGGGTTTTAGTGTTTTTACTGTGCAAATTATGTTGTTGCTAATCTTGTGCCTTTGTTAAACAGTTTGCACTCATATCTATATGTATGTATGTATGTATGTGTGTGTATATATATGTATATGTATATGTATATGTATATGTATGTGTATGTGCAAATTATGTTGTTGCTAATCTTGTGCCTTTGTTAAACAGTTTGCACTCATATCTATATGTATGTATATATGTATGAGTGTGTATATATATGTATATGTGTGTATNATATATATATATATGCATCTTAAGTGGGCCTAATGATTAAGAACATGTGTTTCCTCCTAAGAGGTCACAAGTTCAAATCCAGAGGTGGGTAGGGTATGTATACCTCTGTAGACTTTACCAGTAAAATCGTTGGGTGGAGGAGGTTTCATACATCAATTTGGTGTCTGGCTTGGTCGTGACCTTAAAAATAGATTATTCTTATTCTTATTCTTATTATATATATATATCTGTGTGTGTTATGAAAAATTCGATATAAGACTTTTCACAAACAGTTTGCATGCATTACATCAAATGAAATTATTTCAAACACATCACTAATCCAAGTACACAAATAAAGGATATGAAAACATTGGAATCCTTTATTATGAATGGAGACTAGAAATACAATAACAATAAAACCCCAATGGTTTTTGTAGCAGCTTCAACAAACACTAAAAACTCAAACAAAGACCTGGAATGATGTCAATAAATGATGTCAACTGCACCAATTCTCTCATATCCCTATAATGATCTACTCCTACACTTTCTGCTCTGCAAATATCCTTCCAGACTCATGGATTTGACCCAAATGGCCTACTACATCCGCCAAATCCCCTTACATAGATCCTCGTGAGATGATATTGAGTGACGAGTGAGGCCTCGAAGGACCCTCATTCAACCAATGGGATGCCTCTCGAAACCCTCCTGTAGTAATATTTAGTCTGCATAGATCCTCGTGGGACAAGGCTATGCGTCAAGAGGGGCCTTATGGGATGCTTGTGTTCGACCAACAAGGATGTCTCCTAGTTTTCCTTCCCGAAAACCTCCTGGTACCTACAAAATATGAAATCGGCCTCCTCTAGAAAGCTTCATGATCTCCTACACAAGATGATACCTCCAGCTGAAAACCAAACCTCAATTGAAGATCCAATGGAATCTCGTATGGATCCCTCTCTTGTGTAGCTAGGGTGGATATTGCACCATTGAAACCAAACTACAATGATGGAAGGGTTCTTCTAAACCCTAACGAAACAATGTCTCCAAGAGCACTCCAAAATGAGAGATCAAATCATAATGTCAAAGTGAAGGATTACCCTTATATTTATTCTTCGTTTCAGCCTTCTAGATATTTCCCTTTTCTGACCAAATCAAACCCTTCCTTATTTTCCCTCCAATTTTCACTTAAACAAAATTATTTTATTTTTATTAATGTCAATTTAGAAGTTGCCATCTTTTAACCCATTGACACTAAATAAATCTCTATGACTCGTCTTTTCCTACTTACTATAGTCTATGGGACTCATATAGGCTACTAATTCATCCTTCGTCATGATCAATTACAAGGGGACATTAAAGTCCTCCCTTCCCGAAATTGTTTATCCTCAAGAAACTCCAAATCAAGGTGTTGTAAGATCTATTCTCCTTCCCAGGTAGCATCCTCGGCGAGAAACCCTCTTGATATGACCAGGTACTATCGAATGAATCTTCTCCTCAGCCTCCACTCCCTAACATCAATGATCCTCTTGGGAGTCATAACTAATTTCCCTTCCTCATCTAGTGGAGGAAGATTTGTCGAAGTGGTAACCTTTTGTCCCAATTCCTTCTTGAGGCAGGATACATTGAAGTTGTTGTGGATCATGCTACCCTATGGTAGCTCCAACTCATATGCTACCTCCCCCACTCTCCTGATCACTTTGTAGGGCCCATAAAAATGAGGCTTCAACTTCGCTATGCCACTCTTCTTCAACAATCACTGTGTGTAAGGATACAACCTGAGAAAGACTAAGTCACCAACCTCAAAATTGCACTCTACCTTGTGCTTATCTACATACATATTTTGTTGATTCTGAGTGGTCTGCAGATTCTCCTTCAAAACTTTCAAGATGTCATGGGTCTCCTACAATGAATATTTGGCATTGGGGGCTCTTATCTCCCCAAACGCAAAATACACAAATAATGGGGAATCATAGCCATACAATGCCTTGAATGGGATCATATCGATGGAAATGTTATGAGTGGTATTGTAGCAATGATCCCTGAGATGTAACCACTTTATCCATGCCATTTGTTTCCTTGACACATAATTCCTCAGGTACACCTCAATCCACTTGTTTACTATCTCAGTCTTCCTATATATCTGGCAGTGATAGTTGGTACTAGGTGTCAACTCTGTCCCGGATAACCTAAATAGCTCCTGCCAAAAGCCACTAAGAAATATGTTATCCCGGTCACTAACTATGTTCCTACGAAGACCATGTAGACTGAACACCTCCCTAAAAAATATATTTGTTACTTGAGATGTGTTTTACTATAAAGGAATGCCAAATAAGTGCACATATTTATTCAACCTATCCACTACCACATAGATACAGTCCCTTCCCTATACCTTTGGAAACCCTGTAATGAATTCCATGGAAATGTTATCCCACTTCTACTCTAGAATCAAAAATGGATGAAGCAGTCCCATAGGATGTGTAAGCTCTGACTTGTTCTGCTAGAAATTCATGCACTCCCTCACTTTTAGAAGTACATCCTCATTTAGACCCTTCCATGAGAATCTCTCTCTCACCTACATGTAGGTCTTCAAATACCCCAAATTCCCTACCAATGGTGCACTATGTACTTCCCTCAAAATTTTATCCTTGAGTGTGAACTCGGAGACAAGATAGATCTTGTGTTTGTAGTGGATGATGTCATCAACTAACATGTACCTGTCATCCTAAATAATTCCCTCCATTGGCTCCTAGGAGAAGTTATTCTTGGACTATTCCACCAAGAGAATGGACTTGTAGTTAGTTGAGATCTTCGTCATGAAGAGGGATACATATTTTTTGGATAGGGTGTAAAAAACTATGTTCTTCTTCCCTTTTACATAATCAATGTAAAATTCATATTCATGCACCTTACTCACCTATTTATGTTTCCTCTCATTCAGATCTCGTTGCTCCAAGAAATATCTCAAGTTGTTGCGGTTAGTTCTAACCACAAAGCATCCTCCCACTAGGTACTGTCTAAAATTGGCTAGTCCATGCATGATGGAAAACATATCCTTAACATAGATCAGATAGAGCATCTATGTCTCCCTTAGCTTTCATCTCTTGAAAGATATCAAGTGTCAGTTCTTCATCAACACTTTTAGGGTCCTAACCCGCACATAGGTAGAACAATATATTCAGATGTAATAAAGGTCAATATTAATAAGGCCTTTTAATAAAATAGAATAAGGCGGATGTAAGAAGTATGAATAGAAGCTTCCGCTTCTAGAAAGATCTTCCTCTAGACGCTTCTTTTTAGTATAAATAGGAGTCGAGGTTATGAGAACCCTAGCTTGGATATTATTGTAATAGAGCTATGATCAACTGGAGGTTGCCCCCTTGAAGAGGCTAGTGAACATTGCTTTTAGATTCAAAGTGTTATTTATGTTATTATTCCTTTATCATTTCAGTTCTATTGTGGTGAATTTTCTGGTTATATTGTTGTTATTCTGCCATTTCTAGCATTTTATTTATGTTCTGCATACATTTTATATCTGGTATATTACAAGTGGTATCAAATCACTTTCCTCGACAGAAAGTGTGGGTTAATTTTTTTTTTCAGGGTAGAGACGTATTCCAGCGTCTTTAAGCCACAAAGATCTATCATTACGCGCATGAACCCGCGGTTGAGGGATTCATACACATAGGAAATACAAGTGGTACTTAAGAGCACATCTATTGGCCACCCTTGTAACCCCTATTGGTACCCCTTTGAGTGGTAGTGCATCACATAGAACCTGTGTACGGATTGGGCTAAATTACCTGAAGCCCTCTTTAGATAAACCGATCGGCCGCCTGACTGCTATAGTGTCACCGAGAACAACACTTGGGAAGATACTCTCTAGTACCTGGGTAGTCAGGTAGTATGACTAAGGGTATGTTCTATCCTCCTTAGTTAGTGCCCTGAGATATTGGGTCGAGTAATACTGTTGGTCCCCGCACATATATCAGAGAGCTATAGCACAGGAAAAACCCTTATCTATAGAACTCTTGAATACCTAACCCTTGGGGACAGACACATAAACAAATTAAAATAGACAAGATCTATTGTCGCGCAACTGTGTTTAGGTTGCCAAGTAAATACACAATGCTTTCTGGTTAAGAATTTGGGCATTTCCTCTCTGTAGTATTCTTCAGACGAGAGTATTCTTCACCATTATTTGATACCTATTCCATTGGATTCATCTCTTCACCCTTATCACATTCATCCATATCATTTTTCGGCAAAATTTTTGACCCCGCCTGCTCCTTTTCAATTCCCTCATCTTCATGGCCCATACCCGTAGCCAAGACTTGGAAGCTCGCTTCAACACCTTGCAATCTGGTCTCATCAAAACCCAACAAGAAGTGAAACAACTCAGTGCCAATGTTGCAGACATCAATACAACCATGCAGTGCTCAATGGAGGAAATCAAACAAGACCTCACCATCCAACTTGAATCAGTGTTTTCGGCACTTTGCACCAAACTACATATCCCTACAAATAACCCTTCCTCTTCCTCACCTCCACATCTTGAAGGTGACCATTCCTCTCATTCCAATAACTTTCGGAACCATCACTTTCAATGTGACCTACGCCTTCCGCAGGTGGATGTGACCAAATTTGATGGCTCATACCCCACTAGTTGGGTAACCCAAATGGAACATTATTTCCCTTTATACGACATTACAGATGACTTGGCCAAACTCCAGTATGGTGTTCTCCATCTAGATCAAGAATGATGGCAATGATTGCAATGGAGAAAAAACTTCTCGTCAAGGGTATATTGCTTGGACACACTTTGTGGTAGAGCTTTATGAACGCTTTGACACTAACACCAACCATTTGGGTTGTTTGATGAAGTTGAAACAATTAGGAACAGTGGAAGACTTTATAGCTTCCTTTGAGCGCCTGGCTTTTAGAACAGAGGGCATGTCTGATGCCTTTTTCTGAGAGTGTTTTATCAGCGGCCTCGAGGATGAGATTCAGGCCCATGTCCTCATGGCTTGGCCTCAGAGTTGGGTGGAGGCTACTAAAATATCTAAAGAAGCACAACAAGTGGTATCCTCTCAAAACCAAAAACCCTCCTTTATCCCTCGCCCTAAATTAGTAAATCCCACTACTCCCTCTGCTCCACTAAAGATCCAAAAATTGACCAGGGATGAAATGGTTGAATGCCAACTCAAAGGTCTTTGTTATAACTGTGATGACAAATATTTCTCGGGCCACAAGTGCAAAGAACAAAGACTTTTATGGCCATCTCCAAGGATATTTCGAAAGAGGATGTAGAAACTACCCTTGTGTCTAAGTCACCTGAATCCATTGACATAACCCCTCCCTCAAACCCTCTCGAAGTAGAACCGATCATTTCCCTCAATGCTCTCACTAGCTTCTCCACTCCCCAAAACCTCAAGCTAATCAGTTACATCAAGCATCGGAAGGTCATTATTCTTGTTGATAGTGGCAGTGCCCATAATTTTATTCATCGCCGCATTTCCCAAGAAACTCATTGCTACATCCATGCCATCAATAATTTCCAAATCATGATTTCCAATGGTGGTTCCATGAAATGTGGAGGGCGTTGTGAAAATGTATGACTCCAAATTGGTGACTACCACCTGAAATCCCATATGTTTTCTATCGACATGGGATGTTGTGACATTGTATTGGGTGCAGACTGGATAAGGACTTTGGGTCCCATTCTCATGGATTTTAAAGACTTAACCATGCAATTCGACTAGGAGGGCCACCAATATAAGTTCCAAGGCATCACCATCAGTTCACCTGCGATCATTAGTTCCCATCGCATCAAAAATCTGCTCAAAAAAGGTCATTATGGTGTTATTGCCCAACTCCATGGCATACAAGAAATAGAGACACCCTTGGTCCCGCAAGACCTCCAAGCCATCATTTCTAAACATCAATTGGTCTTTTCCACTCTCTAAGGATTCCCTCCTTCCCGTGGTGTTCATGATCATTCCATTCCCCTTGTACCCGGAAGCCTTCCTCCCAATATCCACCCGTATCATCACCCCTTTTCCCAAAAAAATGAAATTGAAAAAATGGTCCAGGAACTCCTTAATGCAGGAGTTATCCACCCTAGTACGAGCCCCTACTCTTCTCTTGTGGTCATGGTCCTAAATAAATAAGGTTATTGGCGAATGTGTCCTGACTTCCGTGCCCTCAACAAAATTACCATCAAAGACAAATTTCCCATTCCTGTCGTTGATGACCTCCCAGATGAATTGAGTGGCACCCAATTCTTTACTAAACTAGATGTTCGTTCGGGCTACCACCAAATACATATGAAAGAGGCAAACATTCCCAAGACTTCCTTTAGAACTCATGAGGGCCACTATGAGTTTTTGGTCATGCCCTTTGGTTTGTGTAATGCCCCATCCACCTTCCAAAGCCTCATGAATCGTGTCTTTTGTCCTTTTCTCTGCCATTTCGTCTTAGTTTTATTTGATGATATCCTCATCTATAGAAAAACATGGACAAACCATCTTGCTCATGTGGATTGAGTTCTCCATCTACTCTCTCACCACCAACTTTTCCTGAAACAATCTAAATGTGCTTTTACTGCCTTAGAAGTAGAATACTTGGGTCATATGGTTGGCAAGGATGGCATCAGGGTGGATCCTAAAAATATTGAACCTATTCAATACCAGCCTCACCTAAAGACTCTTAATATCTTGCGTGGATTTCTAGGCTTAACAGGGTATTATCGCAAGTTTGTTAAGATTTATGGGAAGATTGCAACACCTCTCACTACTCTCCTAAAAAAGAACTCTTTCACTTGGACTACAGCCGTTGAACAAAATTTTAAAACCTTGAATATGGCCATGTGCACCACTCCAGTCCTCGCCCTTCCCGATTTCACAAAGACCTTTGTGTTGGAATGTGATGCCTCAGGGAAAGGAACTGGTGTTGTCCTTATGCAAGAGGGTCGACCTTTGGCCTTTATCAGGAAGAAACAATCTAAAAGAAATCTTGGAAAATCCATCTATGAAAAGGAAATGTTGGCTATTCTTCATGTCGTTGATATGTGGCACCCTTATCTATTGGGGCAACATTTCCAAATTAAGACAGACCATCAAAGCCTCAAGTATTTTCTGGAACAACGCATTTCCTCCCCAGAACAACAAAAATGGGTGACTAAGCTCTTTGGATATGATTATGATATCATTTACAATAAATGAAAAGACAATGTGGTTGCGGATGCACTTTCCCATAAATATGAAGATGAAGGATCCCTTTTTTCTCTTTCATTCATTTTCCTAGATTGGCTCCAAGCCATTCACTAGGAATGGCTACAAGATCCCAAAAGTTGGCAGCTGATCCAACAATTGCATTCCAATGCTCCATCTTCCACAGGGTACTCTTGGCTCCATGATGAGCTTTGATACAAAGGGTGTTTGTATTTAAGTAAACAATCAAAGCTTAAATCCACGGTACTTTTTAAGCTTCATGCTACACCCATAGCAGGGCACTCCGAGTTCACCAAAACCTATGACAGGGTCAAACGTTCCTTTTTCTGTGATGGTATGAAACAGGACATTCGTAATTTTGTCGTTGAATGTGATGTATGTCAATGCAACAAGGGAGAAATAGTCAAATCTCTAGGCACACTACAACCACTCCCGATTCCACTTGCTATTTGGAAGGATATATCTATGGATTTTATTACCGGCTTACCCAAATCGGGAAATAAATTAGTCATCATGGTGTTTGTTGATCGCCTTTCCAAGTATAATCATTTTTATGCCCTTCAACACCTGTTTAGAGCATCCACGGTGGCTCAAATTTTCATGGATCAGGTCTTCAAGCTTCATGGCATGCTGCACTCTATTGTTTATGATCGCGACCCAACTTTCACAACCAATTTTTGGCAAGAGTTGTTCAAGATACAAGGCACCGAATTGCATCTTAGCACAACTTATCATCCCCAGACTGATGGCCAAATGGAAGTTGTCAACAAGTGCTTGGAAACATATTTTAGGTGTTTTGACTTGGAAAAGAAAAATCAGTGGGCTTAATGGTTAACCCTAGTTGAATGGTGGTACAACACTTCATACCATACAGCTACACACATGACTCCTTTTGAAGCAGTTCTATATGGACAGAAGCCACCTTCAATTCTCTCATACTTACCAGGTGCCTCGAATATCCAAGCGGTTGACCTAACACTTATAGCTCGAGAGGCTATTCTTCGTACACTCAAAGAGAATTTGGTAATGGCATAGAATCGCATGAAGCAACAAGAAGATCAAGGTCACTTTGAATGTCAATTTGTAGAAGGGGATCAGGTGTTTCTTCAACTACAACCTTACATGCAAACTTCCCTCAAGGCCGAGCATTGTCAGAAGCTAGCGCCCAAATTTTATGGTCCTTATACCATTCTCAAGCATGTGGGACAATTATCCTATCATTTAGCTTTGCCCAACCATTCGAAGCTACATCCTAGTTTTCATGTTTCATACTTAAAGAAGGTGATTGGAGCTAAGTTCCAAATTCAAGCCAACCTTCCAAAGTTAGCTGAAGAAGGATCCATTTTGGCTACAACCAAAAGAAGTTTTGGATCAGCGTGAGTGTCACCTATGTCAAAGAACCATCAAGGAAGTTCTATTCCAGTGAAAAGATACAACTCCAACAGATGCCACTTGGGAACCAACTACCATTTTGCAACAATTTCCTTAGCTCAAGCCTTGAGGACAAGGTTGCTTTTAAGGGGGCGGACATGTTAGGGTCCTAACCCGCACATAGGTAGAACAATATATTCAAATGTAATAAAGGTCAATATTAATAAGGCCTTTCAATAAAATAGAATAAGGTGTATGTAAGAAGACCTAATAGAAGCTTCCGCTTCTAGAAGGATATTCCTCTAGATGCTTCTTTTTATTATAAATAGGAGTCGAGGGTATGAGAACCCTAGCTTGGATATTATTTTAATAGAGATATACTCAACTGGAGGTTTCCCCCTCGAAGAGGCCCGTGAACATTGCTTTCATATTTCAATGCTATTGTGTTGAATGTTCTGGTTATATTGTTGTTATTCTACCATTTCTATCATTTTATTTATGTTCTACATACATTTATATCTGGTATATTACAACACTTCTCATATCCCCTCACTAAATGTGTCAAACTCTAAGATAAAGGGTTGTGTGAAATCTAGGAGTGATAATACTATGCACATGCTCATCACCTTCTTCATCTTGTTGAATGTTACCTGTGCATATTCCAACCATCGGAATGCCCCTTTCTTGGCAAGGTCTGTCAATGATGCATCTAATTGTGAAAATACTTTCACATATCACCTGTAATAGTTGAATATCCCAAATAATCCTTGTATCTCTATGAGTGATATGGGGACCGACCAATCTAAGATCGTTTATATCTTCTCCTGATGCACCTTTACACCCTCAACACCAATCACATGCCCCAGATAAAGGATCTATGTCAACCCAAACTCGCACTTTTCCTCCTTGGAAAAAAGTGACTTCTCCTCCATAATGGTGAGAATATCTTCCACATGCTTCAAATGTTCCTCCCAAGTCCTATTGTAGATAAGAAGATCATCAAAGAACACCAGTACGAATTTCCTCAACTTCTTGTCAAAGATGTGGTTCATACATGATTGGAAGGTAGTGGGTGTGTTAGTCATCCTGAAGGGAATGAATAGAAACTCATAGTTCCATAGTGGCATATGAAGGTTTTCTTATGGTTGTCCTCCTCTCTGACCTGAATCTGATGGTAACCTAATCGAAGATCAATATTCAAGAAGTATACCACCCCGTGAAACTCATCAATATTGGGTATCAGGCACATGGTTTTGATGGTCTTATTGTTCAATGCCCTATATTCGATGTACATCCTCATCGTGCAATGCTTCTTCTTCACCAATACCATAGAAGAAGTGAAGGGACTAGAACTAGGCCTGATGTGCCCCATCTCTAAAAACTCCTTTCATCATTGAAATTATTCGGATTCCTGTATGGTGTGGTGATCACGAGATTCGACCCCTCTTTTATCTCAATGACATGCTCAAATACCTTGTTAGGTGGTCTCCCTATTGGTAATGTTTGAAACACTCTATCATGATTTCCAAGAAATGCTTGGATGTTTGCATGGTAGTGTTGGCGATTATGTGATGGCTTCTCCATGGTGATCAAGAATTATGTTTCACAAGCCATGTCCCCATGTTTGAAAAGGCCCTCCTTACATTGGTTACACACTCCTCGGGGAACCTGTAAACATACCTCTTAGGATGAGTCATTGACCATCTTTTCCCTTGAACTCCATCCCCATGTCCTGATAGTTCATATGGATATCTCCTAATGAGTATGTTGATTAAGGTTGGTTGTCATTGATGTCAACCCTTGAATAAAGACCCATAGCACAAAGTTTTGGGTAATGGACCCAATAGTGTTTGATGTAAATATGACTCATTATTGTTTTTTCATGGTTGATAAGAAGTAAATATGGATGAACTCCAAAGT